>JARUPZ010000020.1:1896474-2036474 GCA_031213475.1 Nereocystis luetkeana
ACGCACTACAGCGGCCAGCGGCACTACACAGCACGCTGAAACCGACGAAACACAGAAAAAGTACGAAAACAACAACAAGGTTCGCCCTTCTGCCGCACCTCGACACCGTCTCCTCCGTCCCCTCTCCCCTCCCCATCGCCGCCGCCACCGTCATTCTTGAAGCCCATTGACTTCATTACGCCTCGGGAGTTCTTGCCGTTCCTCGAGAGGCCTAGGTGGGGGGGGAGGGGGGACGGCGCCCCCTGGTCGTCGGAGAAGAGAGGACTGCTGCCTTCCCCTTTTCTCTGTGTAGGTGTTTTCGTCAATTAGTCGTACGGGTTGGTGCCGTAGTCGTTCGCAGCAGACATACATACAGACAGACAGGCAGACAGACAGACAGACAGACAGAGCAACCAAATAGCCACCGTAAGGGAGTTGACAAAATTGATGACGGCGTTATACGTACTGAGGAATAGGGGGGGGGGGGCATAGGAAGAAAGAGACGCGTAAGGGGGGTGAATGAACAAATTGGTGTAGGCGGCGTCATATACGTGGGGGTCGGGAGGGGAGGGGCGGGGGGGGGGGGGGGGGGGGTGTACTCGATAGGAGAGATATACTTGATCTCATGCATGGCCGGTAGTCGACTGAGGCCATGGATCCTCGCATCCCTACAATGCCGGTACGGAGCACGTCGGGTTTTCACCGACCAGGCAGACACTGCTTGCACCAAGCTTTACGAAGCGAAACGTGAAGTGTTTGTTTGTCAGGCGATTCGCACGAAGGGTGAGCTGCATCCCACCAAGAACCGCTTTTGAGGCGGACTTACACATGGATGACAGCTTCAACTGAGTTTCGACTTATTTCCCGGTGCGGCCACTACCAAAGAGGGGGGGGGGGGGGGGGGTGTGTACTCATTATCGTGCATGGCCGAAGCCTTTTGACCATAGACCCAGGGGGGGGTGTATACTCATGCCATGCATGGCGTAGTCGAATAATACTATAGAGAGGCTGCTAGTAGAAATAGCCAGCGCATATAACGGATTGTAGATTACATTGACGGTTGACGGCGTGGTTTTGTGTTGAGGGGGGGGGGGGGGGGCGGAGGGCAAACAACAGAACCGCCAGCATAAGGGAGTGTTGATCACACTGATGTTGGCGAGAGCAGATAATGGAATGACCAACGTAAGGGGGTAGACCACCTTAAAGCTGACGGGCGATTTTTGCGGGGGCAGAGGGGGGTGGGAGGATGGGCGGTGCGGGTTGCGGGGGTTGGAGGGAGGTGGAACGCTCGGTTGACACGGGAAGTAGGGGGGGTAGGGTGGGAGCGGGGGAGGCGGTCGGGGTTTGAGGGTAGGTGGGGGGGGGGGGGGGAAACAGCATGGCGGATATTCAGGGCAAGAAAACATCCTATTTTCACGGGGGGGACATAGTAAACAGGACCAAATATTGTTAGTAAAAGTAGGGAAATATTACGGTTTTTGTGAGTACCGTAGGTCTTATTTAATATGCCCCCCCGTAATACCAGGTATGGACAAACACGGCAGTCGAACCTACGGACGTGGTGAAACGCTGAACTGGTGCGCTCGTTGAAGCAGCAAAGTATCACCTACACGAGGGGCGCGTACCGTTCCCGCTCCTGCTGCTGCTGCTGCTGCTCTTGCTGCTGCTGCTTCCTCCAAACCTTCTTCGAGGCTCTCGATCCTTGCCTGCAGCTCCCGCTTGTCCATACCGGCCGCCTGCTCCTCATACCGTCCAGACACGGATCGCACCGCATGGACGTGCACGAAACAAAAACAAAAAGAAAAAGGGCAACGGTAACAAAATATAACGAAAACGAAAATTATCGACAAAACGAAAACGACAACGAAAACGGAACCGAAAATCGTTGACGAACACGAAAATGGAAGCAAAAACCGACAGCCACGAACGAAAACGAAACGGAAAACGAAAATTCTTCAACGAAAACTCGTCAACGAAAGCAACGAGATACTCGTAGATGGTGGCCACAGGCGGCCAAACAGGAAGGAGATAAGAATAGCAAAAAAAGTTTCTACGAAATATATGAAACAACGTCATGAGCGCCCAATTGTTGGAGGGTGTCTCTATTAGGAGCAGGAACGGTGCTCCGTCTCGAAAGGCATGCGTGGTCAACGGTCAAATGACTAAGGCAAGCAACAAATGAGTACCCCCCCCCCCCCCCCCCCCCCCCCCCCCTCTATGCCTCTATGGTTGTACGACTACGGTCATTGCATCATACCAAGTACACCCCCCCTCCATCCCCACCCCCACGACCACCGCAAACGGACCTCCTCCTGGTCCTCTAGCTGGCGCCCTAGCCAGCGCAAGCTCTTGCGCGGCGGCTCTTTTCCTCGTGCCGAGCGGCGGACAGCTGTTGGTGCAGCTGCTCCACATCTTCCTTCGCCGACCGCCGCGACCGCTCGAGCTGGGGCCCGTCATGTTTTCGGCAGCCCACAGGAAAAAAAAACGGACAAAAACAAGTGCATAAAAGGGTCGCGGGTCAAGCCATGCTCTTAACAATACAAAAAAAAAAAAACGAAACAAAGAAGTGGGAACGAGAAAAACGACACCCCACCCCCCCCAGAGGTCGGAATGTTTTTGTTCTGTTCGTTTTTTTCATTTTCCTTCACTTGGTTCTATTACGGGGGACCATAGTTAATAGGACCTACAATATTCGTAAAAACCTACCAGGTATATATTTAACCATTTTAAATAACAATAGTTGGTCCTATATCACTATGGTCCCCCGCAATAAGAAACCCCCTCCCCCCGTCTGTCTAGCGAAAACAAATGTATACCTGGTATATAATATATATACATATATATATTACCAGGTATATATGTATGTGACGGTTCATTTTTTTTCTCTCCGGGCGCCCTTGACAAGCCTTATAATTATTGGCACTTGCATACAAAAAAAACGGAGAACAAGCAGAAAAAAAATGGGAACGAGTTTCATCATGGACAGCACGCATGGAAACAAAGTGTGTACGTATATAGGCGCCGTGTGTGTCATGCCTCCTAAAACTTGGAAACCTTTATCGGCGCTGGCGCCTGCACGAAATCAAGCGTCGGCACAATAGACGAACGCACGTAACTTCCTCCGCGTGTGTCGACCCTCCGCGGCCGCTCGAGCTGCGACCGGCGTCGCTGACTGCCGAAACGAAAATTAACTCACCGGGCATGTTTTTGTTTATGGTTTGGCAGAAAAGCGCCTAGCTCTTTCTGAACTGATCTATTACGGGTGACCATAGTAAACAGGACCAACGGTACACACAAAAAACCTGTTTATTTCCCTATTTTTACGGACACTATTTGGTCCTATTTACTATATCCCCCGTAATAGTGCTAGTCCTAACTACAGTAGAACCCGCACGCGTCGCCAAAGAAGGAAACAAAAAAAGTGTGGCCCTCTATAACGGGGGACCATAGTTAATGGGACCCAAATATAGTTTGTGAAAAAAGGTAAACACATACCTGGTATGTATTTTTTGTGCACCATAGGTCCCATTTACTATGGCCCCCGTACTAGTACAAGCGACAAAAAACAAGGGGGAGGGGGGGGCGGGGTGTCGTTAACATGACGGAGCCGACCATTTGGCTCTGGCCATACAGGAAGCACGCAAAAGCAAAACATAATCAAGCATTCAGAGAGGGATACTGCAGCATTGGCCCCTCCCCTCCCCCTCTCCCTGCCCCCTTTCTCCTCTGCTCCCACCCCCCCCCCGTCCCCGACCCCACTCCCACCCCTGCATCTCCCCTTCTCCCCCCCCCCCACCCCCCTGTATCTCCCCCTCCTCTCCCCCCCCCCCCCCCCCCCCTCTTCCAATTCCCCCCCCTCCCTATTATATATCGGTTGGGTTAGTGTCGGGTGGCAACGGCAGTGTAAAACATGCCGCTCACTACTTGAGCAAGACAACCAGGGTGCCGTTTTTCGTAATTATTTTTTAGGGCGGTCGGTCACAGCTGGTTGTCGAGTTAGATCGTCTGTGCGTGGTGAACAACCTTTACTCCGCACGAGCGGGAATGATCGTATCACGTACTGTAGTGTTTATGGTAAGGCACTCAAGAGGCAGTTACATAGTACTCCCATTGCTGCCTCTGGGGATGCCTACACCGGAAATTGAATTAACTCTGTGAAGCTGTCATCCATATTATATATGCAAGTCCGCCTCATGAGCGGTTCTTAGCAGGATGCAGCTCACCCTTCATGCGACTCGCCGGATACCTCACGGCGCTTCGCGCTTGGTACAAGCAATGCCTGCCTGGTCGGTGAAAACCCGACGTGCTCCGTCCCGGCATTGTAGGGATGCGAGGGTCTATGGCCGTAAGACTACGGCCGTGCATGAGATCGAGTACATACCTCCTATCGAGTGCACCCCCCGCCCCCCCCACTTCTGTATCTCCCCCTTCTCTGCCCCCCCTCCTCCCCTGCTCCAACTCCCACCCCCCCCCCCTTCCCTCTCTTCCTCGTCCGCCCCTCCCACTTCTCCAACTCCCGCCCCATCCCACCCCCCCTCCCTCTTCATCCCACCTCCTTAAACAGTCTTTCCCGCTCCTCCTTTTCCTCCTTAAGGTCTGCTGTCAGGGCTTTGGTTTTATCAGTCAGGTTGGAAACCGTTCCTTCAAGGGATAGCTTGGAGTCTCGGAGAGCTGCTGCGGCGCCTTTGGCTTCCTCTCTTTCCTGCTTGAAGAAAGCCTCCTCGTCTGAAAGCCGCTTGCGGACGGCACCCATCTCTTGAGCGTGGTCATCTCTATAGACGGGACCAAAACAAAACGGTTACGGGAAACGAAGACAACAAAAAAAAAAAAAAAAAAAGACAAAAAAAAAAAAACGATTGTGGAAATTGAAACCGAAATAAAATGGCAATAAACAATAATGGAAACTAAAAACGAAAAAAAAAAAAAACAGATGTCAGCAGCGACAGCGGTAAGATAACAACCATAGCAGGAATATGCCACAACACCGAGTCTAACACCAACACCGCCAACACTACAAACACCAACGTAAAAAAAAACACACACACAACTAACACCACCACCACAACCACCACCAACACAAACCCAACCCCAACACTACAACCACCACCACCACTAACACCACCACCACCAACGACAACGACAACAACAACAACGACAACAACAACAACCAAAAAAAAACATCGGCTTCTCGGCGCGAGGCGCCATCTTATTGAGCGCGGGCGTGCAAGAAACGAAACTTGGCGAGCGGTGGGTGTACCGACAACACACCCGCGTAACCCCTGTTAGGACCTCAGTCCCGTTTTGGGGACAAACCCGTCAAATTCTAAGTAGTTAGTCCCCAAAACCGGACTGTGGTACTAGAAGGGGTTAACTCCAGGGAGTATGGTTCCATTATTTTTACCGCGGCAAGTCCGTAAACAATATTACCTACTGTACACATCGCAGGGGAGGGAAAATACTCCCTCTCTCCCCCTATTATATATAGGTTGGGTTGGCGTCGGTTGGCAACGACACTGCAAAACTTGCCGCTCACTACGTAAGCTAGACAACCAGGGTACCGTCTTTTTATTTTTTAGGCCGGTCGGTCACAGCTGGTTGTCGAGTTAGATCGTTCGTGCGAGGTGAACAACCTTTACTCCGCACGAGTAGGAATTATCGTATCACGTACTGTAGTGTTTATGGCAAGGCACTCAAGAGGCTGTTACGTAGTACTCCCATTGCTGTCTCTGGGGATGCCTACACCGGGAATGCAATCAACTCATTCAAGCTGTCATCCACATGCAAGTTCGCCTCAAAAAGCGGTTCTCAGCAGGATGCAGCCCACCCTTCATGCGGCTCGCCTAACACCTCACGGCGCTTCGCGCTTGGTGCAAGCAAGGTCTGCCTGGTCGGTGAAAACCCGACGTGCTCCGTCCCCGTATTGTAGGGGTGCGATGGTCTATGGTCATACGACTACGCCCATGCATGATATTGAGTACACCCTTGCCCCCCTCCCCCCCCCCCCGCCCAAATGTTGCAGGCGCCTCTACTAATACTAGGACAAGGTACGGTGCTCCATTTCGAACGGGACACGTGGTCAACGGGCAAAATACTACCAAGCAACCAAATAATCAGTACCTCCCCCCGTCCCCCCCCCTTCCCTACCGCCTCTAACCTGGAGACCCTGACGACCCTCCTCAGCTCCTCTTCCCTCTGTTCTCCCTTGCCCACAGCCTCCTCTAAAGCTTGCACCCTCGAGCCACACGCCTCTAGGTTCGCACGCAACTCCTCTTCCCGGCGCTCAAGAGCGTGCCCCTCGGACGAATGCCTAGGGTTTCCATGAGAGGACGGTATGAATGCGGGTGGGGTGAGGTGGGGTGGGTGCAGGGTTGGGTGGGGATAGGAGAGAGGGGGTGACTGCAGTTCGTTAATGTGATAAGTGATATTTGACTGCCTGAGGGCAACCATCTTGGAAAAAAATGTGGGATAATGGTTGACGTAAGCCTCCACGATTTTACGGAACTAGCTGCTTGGAGATTTTGACTTGGATCATTTTCTCGGTGGCAAAAGGATTGACATCGCCATCGTCATCGTCATCACTACCATCACCACCATCATCAGCATTATCCTCATTATCATTATCATCATCGCCATCATCATCATCATCATCGCCATCGTCATCATCATCATCATCATCATCATCATCACTATCACCACTATCTTCAGCATCATCATCACCATCACCATCACCATCACCCAAGACGGTCGCCCCGGTGGTTCAAGTGGTTAACCTCGAATTCTACTTGTTTGAGTCCTGGGTTCGAGCCCCAGGTGGGTCGGACTTTGACTTTATTTGCAAAAATAAAAAAGGATTCAATTGTTGAGAGCGCCTTGCAGCGTGGGTAGGCACAATTCGATGCGAGTCGACGAGGGAAGAAAAGGCTGAAATCTTCTCGCGATAAAAATGAAGGCACGTACCGTAGCGGGAAGGGGGGAGAAGAGCCTGCTATGTGACCCCGGATCTGAGTTACGAGTTGGAAGGAGAGAGAGAAGAAGATGTGCGAAGATAATGAATGGGATGAGAAAAAAATAAAAAATAAAATCAGCAATCATCAACACCACCACCACCTCTACCACCATCATCATCAGGGTCGTCCTCATCATCATCCGCACAATCACGATCACCATCATCCTCATCATCCTCAACATCATCACCACCATCGAGACATCCATGAGATCACATCTCCCCATTCCACGATTTAGCTCACGCCTGATCCGTCAGAGCAGATACCATAGCTCGCTACTTTCAGCACGACTTACAGTAGGTCAAGCATGCCTCATGGAATCCTCACGACGAGGCTCTTCCGCACATTTGCCGGGTAGGGTACAGATCAGGACAATACCGTTCTATTCTAAGCACCACATCCTATTATGTTTACTCTGCATACTTACTGCACGCAGAACAATGTACTGTAGTATCTCTGTAGCGTAGTTTCGTGACAACATACCTTTTATCTCTCCATTATTAATGATAGGATTGAAGAATCGGCGCGGACACTGGTTATGCTGGATGTAGAAGGGTAGAAAGAAAAGGTCTCTCTAGGATTGAAAAATCGGCACGGACACTGCTTGTGCTGGATGTTGACGGGTAGAAAGAAAAACGGTTGAATGTGAAGAACACACACACCAAAAATACACCATCTATAAGATCTAGATCGTGAGATTATCTGCAGTACGTAGATAGTGATCTGCTCGCCCGACAGGTGCAGATCATCACCTCTCCCCGTGTCGCACGAAGGTCCCTTTTTTTTTTTACGACGTGCCAAGCGGTGTCTGTATCATACGGCTCTTGAAAAACATCTCGGAACGGAAAACATTTAGGGTTGGGCACGGGGTGACTACTCTCTCCTCCCGAAAACGCATTCATTGGGTTTGCGTAGTATAATGTGGCGTATTTCTTGGAAGATGAAAAAAACTACTGACGAATGTACTGGCCAGATCAATCGGTGGACTCCTACTGCCCGTACATACTGTGCCGGCTCCCAGCCCTGTTTAATAACAGGAGCTAAATGATCTAGATCGTGAGATGATCTAGGTCGTTGATCCGTCTCAAAGCGTGCAGATCATTACCTGTCCCTGTGCTGCACGAAAGCCTTTTCCACGGCGTGCAGAGACCCCAGCACCTCCCGCAGCTTCTCCTCCCCCGCGCGCATCGCCGCCTCGTGTCTCTCCTTCAAACCCTGCAAGCTTCTAGAACTTTGTTCGCCCTGAGGCCAAACAGAAAAAAAAAAAGGACATGAGGAGAAAAAAAAAAAATCGGTGTGACCTTGCACGGCAAAGGAGATACCTTGTGCGAGGGTACACCCCAAAAAGCTCGACACCCGCCTCCCTCCCCCCCCCCCCCCCTCCCCAAATCTCCCCCCCCCCCCCTATCGCGCCGCACTACACCCGACCCCACTCTTATCGCCTCCCCACCCCATTCCCCCCAAACCCCTCTGTTCCGTCTCGAAAGGGATGCATGGCTAATGGTCAAATGACTGAGGCAAGCAACGAGGGAGTACGCCCCCCCCCCCCCCTCCCTCCGTTCTGGTCGGTGAAAACCCGACGTGCTCCGTCCAGGCAACGGTAGGGATGCGAGGGTCCATGGTCTTACGACTACGGCCACGCATGACATGAGTACCCCCCCCCCCCCGTCACCTCGGCGTCCGCGAGCTGTCGCCTGTCCTCGAGCTCCCACCGAAGCGCTCTCGAAGCCTTCTCCTCCTCTTCCAAGGCCTGCCTGAGCTTGTTGCACCCGTCCTTCAGTTCGGCCCCCTCTCGGTCAGCCTTCTCTCTCTTCCTAGTCTGCTCGACGCACCGCGCTTCTTCCTCTCTCAGCTGCGCGGTTAACTCAGACTCCCTGTGTAGCACAAGGTAGGACATGTGTTGGGGGGGGGGGGGGGGGGGGGGGGTGTACTCATTATCATACATGGCCGTAGTCGTATGAACATGGACCCTCGCATCAATGCTGGAACGGATTGCACACCGGGTTTTCACCGACCAGGCAGACACTGCTTGCACCAAGCGCGCGAAGGGAAACGCGAGGTGCAGGGCGAGTCGCATGAGGGGTGAGCTGAAGCTTACCGAAGAACAGCTTTTGAGGCGGATTTTCTTGCCTATGGATCACAGCGTCAACGAACCGATGTGATTTATGTTGGGTGGGGGCCAGGTGGAGATAGGTGTGGGAGTACTATGTAACTAACTACCTCTTGGGTGAGGGTGAGGATGGGGAGTAATGGGGATGGGGAGTAGTGGGGGTGTGGATGGCGCCGGGTAGGGGAGGGGGTAGGTGATGAGGTGGAGGTGGGAGTGGGGATAGGTGGTGAGGTGGAGGGTGGCATGGGATAGGGTAGGGGTGGGGAGTGGTGTGATATAAGGGTGGTGTTTTTCGAGGTAGGGTTTAGGCGGGGGGGGGGGAAGGGCGTACGGAGGGGGTCGGTAGGGGTGAACGGTAACTCAAACGGCACCTACGACAACACCGACGCGTACCGCACCCAACCCATCCCCCCCTACGCCCACCACCACCCCCACCACCACCACCGCCGTCACCACCCCCACCATCACCACCACCACCACCATCACCCACCCCCCCCGACCCCCTCCTCCAACCGCCACCTGCACTAACGCCAACACCGCCAGCTTTACCGCACCCATGTTCGTACTTCCATCTACCTGCGAGGCAGTCGATACATCATATCACGCTCTCTAGAGCGACCCTAACCTGTCCTGCGCCTCCTCCCGCCTCTGCTGCATGATCCTGTCGAAGGCCTCGGCCGCATCCGCCCTCTGCGCCTCGAGGTCATCCTCCCTTTCTCTGAGCTGTCGCGTGAGCGCCGCCTTGACAGCCTCCGACCTCTCTCGCGCCGCCCTGGATTCTTCCTCGCGCGCCCACCTCAACCCATCCCTCTCGTCACGTAAGCCCTTGCACTTTGCCTGGTACCGTGAGAGCGGCAGTGTGCGGGTGTTACTTACCCACTTACTTTCTGAGCTATACACAGCCGGAAAAGTGTCACCTACCGAGGGATACGAGCTGGATTGGCCTAGAGGCTGAAAACAAGGTTGGACGGGAATATCCACGCGGTTTTTACGAGTTTTGATCTGAAATTTTGACACGTGATTTTCGAGTGGTACTACAAATGTAATTGCCACTGCACCTCTTTCTTTTTCTTTTTTTTCTTCACAAGTTAGGCCGATATTTGTAAATATGGGAATATTTGTTACTTACATACTTACTTACTTACTGAGCTACACACAGGCGTAGAAGTGTCACCTACTGAGCGATAGGGGTAAAAAAACGTGCTCGGCCCAAGGGTGCTCCTAGTAAGAGTGTAAGGCGTGCCTTGTTCGTGATCTAGCCCCTCACTACCCTTAACCCCTTTAGAGCCGCAGTCCCGTTTTGGGGACAAACTACTTGAAATTTGAGTGATTTGTCCCCACATATGGGACTGCGGTTCTAAAAGGGTTAAGGAACCCAAGAATAAGCCACTCGGAACACGTTTCACAGCTTGGACGGATCATCGATATATCAAATATTATTACTGGGGGGCCACAGTAAATAGGACCAAATATTGATAGTAAAAATACGTAAATATATAGGTTTTTGTGTGTACCATAGGTCCTATTAACCCCTTTAGAACTCCAGCCCCGTTTTGGGGACAAGGCGCTCAAATTCCAAGTAATTTGTCCCCAATTGTCCCCAAAACGAGACTGCAGTTCTAAAAGGGTTAATTATGGTCCCCCGTAATAGTAGTAGACCTGTCAAGGCAGATGTGTTCTCGGTTGTTGTATGATATATCTCATGTTGACGGGTCGAACCCGTATACGTGGCATGCCCTATTAATAGGACATGTTTCCTGGGTTGGATTTGCCCTACAAGGCAGATCCTGGGCACAACCGCTCACGACGGCAGGCGAGGAACTAGATCATCTATCTGTGTATGATCTATTTGTAGATAATCTATCTGTAGATGATCTATTACAGGGGACCGCAGTAAACAGGGCCTATGGTGAAGACAAAAACCTATGCATTTCCCTTTTTTTACCAACAATATTTTGTCCTACCGGTATATACTATGGTCCCCCGTAATAGATTATCTGTTCGAGGTGTGCAAGCTTCGGCAAAAAAAACCCGATATTCCCATCGCAGGGTACGCATCCTCGGTGTGTCTCCCCCCACACCCTCACACCCGTACCGTCAAGGGCGCTCTACCGTCAACGGCGCTCTTTTTAGAGGACTGTGAGGGTCTTAGTCCGTTGGGCTAAAGGTAAAAGGTTAACCAATCGCCTACCCCTTCTAAGCCTCACAACACTCTCCCCCAAGTGGAACGGACCGGATTTTACGGGTCAACGCGCCACCACACGCGGTTCCAATTTCTGGGGATCCAGAAGTATTTTTCAGATTCTTGACAAGAAGTAACTCGCTTTTCTTTAAAAAGCGATTTCATGGTGGACGTGAGATTCGAACTCCCGACCAACGACCCATGTCCTGCCGTCGACGCCATTTGTGAGGGTCTTATTAATAGTCCGTTGGGCTAAAGGTAAAAGGATACCCAATCGCCTCGTATCCATTCTGAGCCTCATAACAGGGCTCGTCGCACGGGGAGAGGGGTGTGTGTGCCGCGATCGCCTCTAAAAGCGCTCGCATTCTCGAGAACAGCAGCAAGGGTGGTACATAAAAGTCGAACCTTTCTATTATCGGAAATGATCTCTCTTTCTCTCTCTCTAGACCAGACATTTTCCGAGCAAAAACCCTCGTTCCGGTATCTGCAACATTTTCCGTTCTGGAAAACATTTTCCGAAAAAAAACTCCTTGCTATTCGGTATTTGCAACTTTTCCCTTCCGGAAAGCATTTCCCGTAAAAATCCCCTTGCTATTCGGTATTTGCAACCTTCTCCGCCTCTGCGAAAATCGAGCGCTGCGAAAATCGAGCGCTGCGAAAATCGAGCGATGAAAAACACTGTGCGAACTCAACGTTCTGTCCCTATATGATCATCACCTCTTTATATAAATATTTAATAGAACTGTTCGTTATATTAAGGGATATAGTGAAACGAATTTTAGAAAAGGGGTTTGGTTTTCGGTGTGATGTTGGGAGGCATTACAGTCGTGCTGCTATGGGTTTCCTTATTTCGTTCGTAGTCGGGTGGCTGCTGGCTGTGCTCGGCGCACAAGATGGATGCGAAACGGCCTGGGGGTACGTAGAGAATATCTACAGGCGTGTTTATCCCCGAGGGGTGTTCCGTAAGCCTCGGGCAGCATTACTTCCGACGTACCTGGCATGAAGTATGGAAAAACACACTCGATAAGAGATGCACCTGGTGACTGCTATTACGGGGGACCATAGTAAATAGGAGTAAATAATGTTGGTAAGAGTAGGGGAACGTATAGGTTTTTGTGTGCACCGTATATAGGTCGTATTTACTATGGTTCCCCCGTAATACAATAAACAACAGTGCTTGTCCCCCACCAGGTCTTACACCTATTTTACCGTTTTAGCACCGCAGTCCCGTTTCGGGGACAACCTACTTGGAACTTGACTGAATTGCCCCCAGAACGGGACTGCGACACTAAAAGGGTCAACGCCCATGCGCACCTGCCCATAAACCTATCTCAGACGCGGGACACGGCAGGGTATACAGCACATATTTTCTTTTTCGTGCTCCTAATTTGATTATAGTGTACTCAAGCTCTCGCCTCAAAACCGATTTAGAGAAAAAAAACTATTTCGGGGGACCATACCAACAGTGATCAGGGCTCATAATATACACACAAACCTATATACTGACGCGTTCCACGTAGAGGTAGCACATTTACGCTGAAAATAAAAATCTGAATGGCGGGGCGCCTTAACCCAAAATCGTCGGAAGGCCAATCTTATTTCGAAAAATGACATATTTGTACAATTGGGCCATGAGATATTCATCGGGATGATCTGCTGGAGTCAGTTTTTGGGTGAGGTATGGAGTTCCTTAAGGTCAAGTCAGGTGCCTCAGAAAATTTAGGGTCATTCTCTCTCGTAGAACGCCTCTACTTCAGTATAGTACATCATTATTACTATTAATGTTACTATTAACAAGCACATTTGGTCATGATTACTACGTTTCCTCGTCTAAACAATACAATCCGACAAACCATCAATCCCGAAGCCTACAGCAGTACCGTATGATGGGTATATCAGGAATAACATTGTAAAAAATACACTATTACGAGGGACCTATAGTAAATAGGACCAAATAATGTTAGTAAAAGTAGGGGAATATACACGGTTTTGCGTGTACCGTAGGTCCTATTTACTATGGTCCCCCGTAATAATATTACGGCGGGCCACAGTCATCAGGACCCATCCTGCACATAAAAAAGCTATATATTCATATATTCAAGTTATTTTAGTAGCCATATTTAGTCCTGATTACTACAGTACGTTTCCCCGTAACCGATGGTATTCCACCGATATTGGGTTAACCCCCCCCTTGAGGACTGCAGTCTCGCCTTAGGGACAATTGGGGATAAATCACTTGGAGTTTGTGTGGTTTGTCCCCAAAACGGGACTGCAGTTCTTAGAGGGTTAAGGAGGAGCCCGGCCAGGCCCAGTGACACATTCTTTTGGCCAAACGTGCTCCCTCTAAAGTACCACAACTCTACAGTCCCAGTTACATACTGGCAAAACCCTATTGACATCTGCCAATAGTCTTTTTTTTCTTTTTTTCTTTTCTTATTTTCTTTTTTTAAACATTTGTTCTCTTCGCCCTTCTTTCCTCTCTCCCTCCTATACTATTAGGGGGGGGGGCATATTAACTAGGACCTACGGTACACACAAAAACCTATATAATGCGCTATTTGATTAACAATACTATTACGGGGGACCATAGTTAATAGGACCTATGGTATACATAAAAACCTATATATTTACCCATTTTTACTAACAATATTTGGTCCTATTAACTATGGACCCCCGTAATAGGTCCTATTTACTATAGGTCCCCCGTAATAATAGTCGTGACTCAGATCCGGGGTCACACAGCAGGCTGCCCCCCCCCCCCCCCACCCCACCCCCCCTTCTCCGCTACGGTTTTTGCCTTGCATGATAATGACTAAACCCCTTGCTCCTCGGGCGCGCGTGTATTGGCGTCAATGGCCCCCGTTTAGAACCGCAGTCCCGTTTTGGGGACGCGTTACTCAAATTTCAAGTAGGTTGTCCCCGAAACGGGACTGCGGCTCTAAAAGGGCTAAGGGTGCCTTTTTACCGCGAGAGGACTTCAGCCATCGCTCCCCTCGTCGCCTCTCGTAGCTGCAACACCATGACACCTGGCGCCTGCTATACGAGTATGCATTCTCTTAAAATGACGTGTTTACAGTATCACGGGAGACCATATTAAATAGGACCTACGGCACACACACATAAACCTATACCATGGTATATATATATATATCTATATATATATTTCACTATTTTTACTAACACTATATGGTCCTATTTATTATGGTCCCCCGTAATAGTACCTGCCAGTAGCCCTCTTGCTCATTCTCCCTGGCTGCCGCCTGCCTATGCACGCTGAGCGCCTCGTCAAGCCGCATCTTCACCTCGCTTGCCTCCACTTCCTGCACCCCCCGCCCCCCATCCCCCCCGCCAGCAACAAACAAGCACGCCGTCGACAACAACGAAAACCGCGCAGGGTATGTATGATATATACGTACATACGTGTATACGAGTGGTGGAACGATGTCAGTGCCATCTGGAGGCGTTACCTTGTTGCTTTAGCCCTCTGGGGTCGTAGGCCTTTGAAATGAGGCATGCCTTGGCTGGACTTTCACGTAGTAGTGCAGTTGGACGGAGAGATAAGCCGACATCAACAGTTGGGTGGCGAAGTGAGGCATCTACTCCACTTAAGACACATCTTCATCAGCAATATTGTTTCAGCGGAAAAATCATGCGTGAGGAACGTTGAAGCTCGTGCTGCGTTGTTGGATGGCGAACGTAATATTACTGCCACTGATAACAACAGGAATACTGATGATGAAAATGATGATGATGATGATGATGATGGTGATGGTGGTGATGATGGCGATGATGGTGATGATGATGATGATGATGATGATGATGATGGTATTATGGTAACAATAACATTAAAACCACACGTCGAGCCACAAAGTACGGATACAAAAGACGCCCGAACTCTGCCCATTTTGTTTCCCGCACGCAACGAACTGTACACACCTACGATATCTACGATACCAGCAGCCAGCTACCTCGGGGGAAGAGAGTAATACATGCACTACAGTAGAATTCAGAACCCAATTTCACGGTGTGTAAATCATAGTCATACATAATAATAGCAATACGTAGTATATGGGTTCCGATTACTATATACCAGGTATGTGGTAATAGTACCTGGTATGTATTACTACATATGTACTACCATGTATTACTGGCTGTTAATATGTATCACTATGCATTTCCACGTTTTGCCATGTATGACGAGATTAATACCATGTATTACTATGTAGTGCTATAATATGTATTACAATGTACCAGGTATTGTCATGTGTTGCTATTAGTATGTATTTATATGTATTACTATGTATAGTCATGCATTACTACTGCTGTATCTACTATTATATTACTATTAATATCTATCATGTTTTACCAGGTACAGCTGTGTGTTACTATGTATTACCATGTAGTACTAAATAGCACTATTGCGGGGGACCATAGTAAATAGGACCAAATGTTGTTAGTTAAAATAGGAAAGTATATAGGTGTTTGTGTGTGCCGTAGGTCCTATTTAATATGGTCCCCCGTAATATGTATTACCACGTATTATTGGTACAATGTATCACTATATATTGCTAAATACCATGTATTACTGTGTGTCACTATGTGACAAGTACCGTAAGTCGGCGGGTTATAGCCAGACAACTCACAGCCTAAGAGGGAAAAAAAACAAGCAACGATTGCAGTTTGGGTCACCTCGTAGCCCTTCTATTAAGGGGGGACCACATTAAATAGGACCTACGGTATACACAAAAACCTGTATATTTACCTATTTTTACCAACAATATTTGGTCCTATTTACTATAGTCCGTCGTAATAGGGCAACAACTGCAGTCACTCTCGTTTCGGGGGAAAAGCCAAAAAAAGTTCCAAGGATTTCGTGTACCCGAAGACGGAAAATAAATAATTATCACCTCTATTTCCATGAACCGAATTAAGTATATCGAAATCCAGGTCAATCTATTCAATTGTTCCGGTCAGATACAGTAGCTTTTCCGAACAAAAAAAAACAAAAACAATTACAGCGAGTTTTCCTCGAAAAAAATAATATTCGAAACGAGGTTTGCACTTTGCTGAACTATTACGGGGGACCATAGTGATGTAATACCGGTCGCCCCGGTGGTTCAAGTGGTTAACCTCGAATTCTACTTGTTTGAGTCCTGGGTTCGAGCCCCAGGTGGGTCGGACTTTGACTTTATTTGCAAAAATAAATAAGGATTCAATTGTTGAGAGCGCCTTGCAGCGTGGGTAGGCACAATTCGATGCGAGTCGACGAGGGAAGAACAGGCTGAAATCTTCTCGCGATAAAAAATGAAGGCACGTACCGTAGCGGGAAGGGGGGAGAAGAGCCTGCTATGTGACCCCGGATCTAAGTTACAAGTTGGAAGGAGAGAGAGAAGAAGATGTGCGAAGATAATGAATGGGATGAGAAAAAAAAAAAAAAAAAAAGGACCAAACATTGTCAGTAAAAATAGGTAAATATATACCAGGGTACCAGGTACCAGGTAGATTTTAGAGTTTACCGTAGGTCCTATTTACCATCCCCTCCCCGTAACAGTCTGTATCACATGTTGGGCCTGTCCCTAAAACGGGACCGACTGCAGTTTGCCCCACAAGGGTCAAGAGAGGCCTGTCCTTACTCTACGAGTGAATAGGCATGTTTGGTCTCTCTTGTACAAACCCGTATCATGTTGATTTCAGTACGGCCGTGCCGAGCCATGTTGACCTCTCGTGCACCAGCACTTTCTCTGACACCGATGGCTCTCCCTCCGGAATGGGTGGTTTGATGACAATGTTCACGTGGCCGGGCCAAGCCATGTGACCTCCCTCAAACTAATTACTGTACATACACCGATATGCCTTGAACCGTGACCCCCACTTGTACAGCGTCGGTCACCGCTTGGTTTTGGGGGGGGGGGGGGTCATGCGACACGGGCCACGGCATGGCCCTGCTGTTAACAGTGCTGCTTCGCCCTCGTTCCACTCGTAGAGGACAGGTCAGACCAAGCGTTCCATCTATTTTATATTTTGTAACCCCCGGTTCCCAAAAGCCTTGCCTTGTCAGTCAAACTCCCCTGAAAAAGTCACACTACTGACTGCAGGGGATTAGGGTGGGGGTCACGGTCCAAGAAAGGAGTGGGTGTGTCAGGCCCGTCTGATATATTCTCAATCCCGAAATTCTCTTGAACCGGAATGGGTACAACGTACCACTCTGTCCGGTAATATAGGAACCGTTTGGAATATGATATGAATATCTAACAGGGACTATATTCACGGCCAGGATGATGTAAAGCGACTGTTGCGGAGGACAGCGGTAAATAGGACCTATGATACGCACGAAAACCTATATATTCACCTGTTTTTACTGTTACGGGGGACCATAGTAAATGGGTCCAAATATCGTCAGTAAAAATATATAACTATATAGTTTTTTTTTAGTACCATAGGTCCTATTTACTATGGTCCCCCGTAATAACATCATTTGGTCCTATTTACTATGGTCCCCCGTAGTAATACAGAAGTAATCAGCGCCAAACATGGCGATTAAACAATAGGGGGATACATGCTTTTTAGCATAATCGTGGGTTCTGATTACCTGCTACTTTTTACTCTATTAATAGTAGTATTACGGGGGACCCTACTCAATACCAGGTACCTGGTAGGACCGACGGTACACACAAAACCCTTGTATATTTCGCTATTTTTGTCAACCATATTTTGTCCCCTTTACTATGGTTCCCCCTGATAATCATACGCCAACGCGTGGCAATGTGTCTCGAGCAACTCATGACCACCACCTCACAGCAGTGCCTCCCAAGCACGCCCCCACCACCTCGCACCTACTAAGCAAAAAGACCTTCACCACTCGCTACAATAACCGCAGGCAGCAGTGTCCCTCGAACAGTCTCTCCGCTGTGATGAAACGCCTCACCTTGTCTCTCAAGCAGTCCTTCATCCCCTGCAGGGCAGCCTCGTAACGGCCGAGCTCGAGGTCGCGGTCCTCGATCAACCCCAAGTTGAACTTGAAGTCTTCCTTCAGCTTGTCGTACCTGACAAGACGGTCGGAGGTGGCTGTCATTCCTGTGTATGCTGCGCGATGCGTACCGCGAAAGAGAGGACAATTGACTCATCCTGCGGTGCGGGTTTGCAATTTTTGGCCATTTTTTTTTCTGGGGGGGGGGGGGTCGGTGGACCTCTCCTCGAGTGAGTAACTGCTACCGGTTGGTATGGGGCTTGTGTCCCAGTGGACAAGATGTTTGTTCCTGTACTGCGTACGCGGTTGCGAGAGCGAACTTGATCATGCTTCGGGTGAGATATTGAGTTCCTCGTGCCATTATTAATAGCTCAGAAAACAAGAAGCCACCAACCTTCCCTGCCGTGGGACGCGTCAATCAGAGATAGGGAACCTTCCGAGAATGTTCCGCTGTTTGTTCGCAAGAGAGAATGAGGCGTGTCGGTTCATGATATTGCGGGGGACCATAGTAAATAGGACCCACGGTACATACAAAAACTTATATATTTCCCTAATTCTACCAACAACGTTTGATCCTATTTACTATGATCCCCCGAAAAATGTGTGCTTGTTTTGAGAATAGACCTTTATTGCATATACTCAATTGGTGAGTTGATGGCACATGTAGGTGGAGCTACCAAGTGGACGCTGCACCACATGACGGTGCAGGCAGACTGGTACACGTATCACATGCGAACAGGCAACGCTTCTTCCGCTAAAGACTGCCCTGTGGTTTTGTCACAAAAATCAACCTCCGGTTCGAAGAAAACCACAAGAAAACCACGTGCTCGCGTAGATCTGCCCGTTCAGGCTAACTTCCTTACATATGTGCCCGGACAGCAAATAGAGCATTTTCCAAGCACAACCACCAGTTTGGCTCATCAACCAAGCAGGCCGCTGGTTGGGTTCAGGCTCAGGGTCAGAGTTCCGGCACGGGGTGGTGGCCGCCGTCAGCCGAAATAATTAAAAAATCACCGGGACAAAAAAATCCCTTACAGTTTCGTGACAAAACCCTACCTCAATATTAAAAACGGCATAGTTTTAGTTTTAATCGGGCCCGTCTGAAGAAATTCGCCAGAACTCAGGCAGGTTTATGCCAGCTGGAGAACCAAACGAAAAAAACACAACAAAAGGCTCAGTTTTCAAGGGGGGGGGGGGGGCTTAGTAGGGCGTTTCACTCTGTGCCCAAATAGCACGAAACTTTGCACAGATGCTCCCAGTATACTTCACACTCCGAGCATACTCGGAGTGTCGAGTACATGCCGCGCTCCAAGAGTTGTTCCACGATAGAGGTTCACCCCAATTTTTGTGAGGCTCGTTGCATGAGGAGCTCCACACCTCACCCAGAAAAACTGACGTCAGCGAAAACCAAACGGCATCCCGACGAATAACCCCATGGGCCAAGTAAAAATTTACATCATTTGTCGAAACAAGGTTGGTATTCCGCCGATCCTGGGTTAACCCCTTTAGGACCGCAGTCCCGTTTTGGGGACACACCATTCAAATTCCAAGTCATTTGTTTCCAATTGTCCCCAAAACGAGACTGCGGTCCTAAAAGGGTTAAGGAGCCCCGTCATTCAGAGAACATTTTAGCGGAGATGTGCTATTAATACCTCTATCGTAGAACGCGTCCCAAGTACTGGGCGTAGCACAGTGCTGGCGGCCTAAACACTCCCAGCATTGGCGGTACCAGCAGTACGGCAGGCCAAAGTATGGCGAGTGATGGGAGTATGAGCAGTGCAGAACCCTGAGTACAAGCACTACCCGCAGTACGAACGTCCGAAATACTTGGAATACTCAGGGTATCAAGAGCATTAGACCCGCAAATACTGCGAGTACTCGCAGTATATGCTCCCGAAGTACTGCCAGTACTGCAAGTGCTCTCAAGTACTCCAGTCCTCCCCCTCCCCCCCCCCCCCGAAAGCTATATGCTCAGACTCCCACTCGTGGGACCATCCGTGCATGCTGTTGGCAATAAAATGAAATTTCAATTATCGAAACGGTGCACAGATGATCGGAGTATACTTCATACTCCGAGTACACTGCGCTTATTAAATAGACCATTTTGATCCTCCGAGTACTCGCGGCACGGACGAAATACCGTCGGTCGTTGGCGGTACCCGCAGTACAAAATCCTGACATGGTTGAAGTACAGCAGTATCCCACAGTATTGAGCCTCGAAAAACTGCGAGTATGGCAGTATCCGAAGTACAGGGTCTTCAAATACTGTGAGTACTCGCAGTATCCCGCAGTACATAAATCCCAACCACTGCGAGTACAGTATCCGAAGTACAGGATCTTAAAATACTGTGAGTACTCGCAATATGCCGCAGTACATAAAGCCCAACCACTGCGAGTACACAAAGCACCACCTTAGTTCTTTTCTGTCGGAAAATACTCTACTATTAATAGCTCCCAGGTACTCAGAGCATCTGTGAAAAGTTAGTTTTAAATATGAATATACAAGCAATTTTTTTATTTTAGGACGGAGAGGGTACTCGCAGAAGGTTTAAGGTTCTCCTTCGAGGGCGTTTGGAAGTATGGGTGAGTGACGCAAGGAAACCAACTGAGGGCGTTTCATGCAGCTAAAAAAACGGAAGGCCCATCTACCATTTTTTTTTTCCCATCATCACTTTTTACTTTCCAGGCTAACTCGTAGGGGATTATACCCTCAACGACCTTCTGGACAAGCCGTGGTCACAGGTGTAGTCCCTTCTCCCCCCCGGTACGTGCCTTTATTTTTTGTCGCGCGTAGGGTTCAGCATTCCCACTGCTCGTCGATTTTTCATCAAATGTAGCTCTTACAACTCGTGCGCTCGCGCCTTCCGCTACTCAATTGTTTATGCAAGAAAAAGTTCCTACGAGCATGCACTCGGTGAAACTTGAACCCACGAAATTGATCTTGATAGGCACGCGGAACACGGGGACCACCCACCGGGGACGCCGGCTAAAACAGTGCAATGTCCATATCTATACAGACCAAAAAACGAAAGGATACTGCTATATATCAGGCCACTTCACGGGTCAGAAAGTTCAAATCTCACCGGGGCGGTCGGGTCGGGTCGGGTCGGGTCAGGAGGTTCTCATACTCTCACGGGTCGGGTCGGGTTACCCTTACCCTTACCCGACCCGATCTGACCCGCGAGGTTTGACCCGACCCGTGAACAGCCCCGTTATATATATATATATATATATACTCTGTGGTGCCAGGGTACCAAACCTGATCGTTTTGGTCACACCCAGATAGGTACCCAGGTGAGTATATAGGTACCCGGTTACGCCCAGAGTGTATAGGTACCCGAGTACGCCGAGAGTATACAGGTACCCGAGTACCCCGAGAGTATATATATAGATACCCGGGTACCCCCACAATATATACAGGTACCCGGGTTCCCCCACAGTATATAGGTAACCGGGTATCTCCAGAGTATATAGGTAACCGGGTATCTCCAGAGTATATAGGCACACGTGTACCCCCAGAGTATACAGGTACCCGGGTACCTCCAGAGTATACACCCGACAAAGCACATCCTTGGTACTATCTCGTAGTCAGGGCTGGGCACTGGCGCAGGGTATGTACCTACTGAGAGCACCAGCAGAACGTACACATAAATTGAACAACTACGTCCCACGATAACGCCACACCACGCAACGGAAAAACTGACCCATCAAATGAAGACGGCCTAACATAACGAATTGTGATAGGGAGTTGGAAGTGAAGTTATGTGTATTTTTTTTTGTGTTTTGGCCGCCTGCGGGGCCCTCTCACCAGCCGATGGGGGGGGGGGGGAGTGTACTCGATATTATAGGAGAGATCTACTCGATCTCATGCATGGCCCTAGTCACCAGCCGATGGGGGGGGGGGGGGGGGTACTCGATATTATAGGAGAGATGTACTCGATCTCATGCATGGCCCTAGTCACCAGCCGATGGGGGGGGGGGGGGGGGGGTACTCGATATTATAGGAGAGATGTACTCGATCTCATGCATGGCCCTAGTCACCAGCCGATGGGGGGGGGGGGGTGTGTACTCGATATTATAGGAGAGATGTACTCGATCTCATGCATGGCCCTAGTCACCAGCCGATGGGGGGGGGGGGGGGGGGGGTACTCGATATTATAGGAGAGATGTACTCGATATCATGCAAGGCCCTAGTCACCAGCCGATGGGGGGGGGGGGGGGGTACTCGATATTATAGGAGAGATGTACTCGATGTCATGCATGGCCCTAGTCACCAGCCTACGGGGGGGAGGGGCGACGGCTCGCGGCTTCGCCGCCAGGTTACGGCTCCGCCGCAACAGCGGGTGCACCGAGAGAATCTGCCTGTAGTATATATCATGATGGTGATGAGGCGTGCTTGCATTGTAGGGGTAGTGCCTTTTTTTTTTTTAGCTTGCCTTATAGGGGTATCGCCTATTTTTTCTGAGTCTCGTACTCAGTACAGGAGTCTCATACTATTAGTACTATAAGTACCCCATCCAATACTGACTATGAGAGAAAATGGGCAGGCTTGACCCGATGAACGATCCCATGGCCTCCTGTGTATACCGTATGTGGGTGCCAACGAAAAATATTTTGCAACAGTAAGGCATGCCTCAAGGCCTTGACGCCTTATTGGGTAAGACCTCAGTCCAGGAGTGTGTCATTTTCAGTCACAAATATAGTGCCTCATAAGGCAAGAAAAAAAACTGATGTATACCCCTCACTGCAACCCCTACTCGTAACACGCGTCTGACGATCATGATGATCGTCATCATTATCATCATCATCATCATCCTCCTCATCATCATCGCCATCATCATCATCATCATCATCATCATCATCATCATCATCCTCATCATCATCATCGCCATCACCACCATGATCACCATCACCATCACCATCGCTATCACCATCGTCATCATCATCACCATCGCGATCACCATGATGATGCTCTCACCTTGCTTGTTTCCTTGAAAACACCTCACCCGCGGTGGCAACAAAAGGCCACATTAGCGCCCCGTTGGATACTGGCTCCTGCCTCCTGACGCAGCCAGTAAGTATACACTGGTACGGCTGCGCCATCCAGCACCCAGCCCACCATCACATGGAAATCCATACGTGCCAGTTACAAGGACCACCCAGCATCACTCGGGAACCCGTACTACAGTAGACACATGCAGCCATGCTACTGTACATGGCTACGTAGGACCCACGCACCTGGCGAACGCGTCCGCGAGAGTAACTTCGCGCTCCTCCAGAAGTCCCTCGAGCGACCTGTCGCGAAAAAAAAACGTTCCATCCGAAGACAGAACACACCAACCAGGTATCAGTCAGCCAGTACACACATCGAACAGATCACGATCTGCATACGGTAGATCATCATCCAGATCTTGACCAGATCCTATTTTTTCTGGTCTGAGATGTTATGTTGTGCAAAGATCTGTATCGTGCAAATATCCCCAACGGGAAACATGCGCGCGAAAGAGCCGTGCCGTACGGACCCCACCCTGCGAAGGCCCGATCTAGATTATGCAGATCAGGGGTGTATCCGCCCGCAAAAAATCGAGGTCATGAAATAAATTGGGGTCTGATCTGCCTAATTTGTGGTGAAGCATTCCATTATCTGCAGCGGCATTCGTGGTAAATATTTCAATCCATATCATGTAAAAAAGAGAAAATTGGAGCGGGACTGCGAACTGGTTATGTTCCCGTAGCGCTGGGTAATAGCCGCGGCCAGGAGATTCTCGGTCCGCATGCTGAGGGCGTGACGGTCTGGACGCTGTTCCCCCGTATCCCTTAATATCTGATACCATGCCATCCTATCCCACATAATATCATTCCATATCATTCCATCGCCCCATCCCATATCACCCCATCCGATCCCGTGCCACCCCACCCCATCCCACCCCATCCCATCCCATCCCATCCCATCCGATCCCATCTCATCCCACATCATCCCATCCGATCCCATCCAATCGTGTCACCCTGCTGTGGAGACTGACTGTTACGGGGGATCATAGTAAATAGGACCCAATATTGTTAGTAAAAATATCGAAACATATAGTTTTGTGTGTGTGTGTGTGTACCCTAGGCCCTATTTACTCATAGTCCCCCGAATTCAGATACATATTCCCGTCGTCGTTGCCTGGTTATGCTATTAATACCATAGGAGACCACGGGTTGAACCCTTGACTGACCGCTCCCTTCAAAATACCAAGCGCTGGTATTACGGGGGACCATAGTTAATAGGACCTATGGTATCCATAAAAACCTATATATTTAACCATTTTTACTAAGAATATTTGGTCCTAATAACTATGGTCCCCCGTAATAGCTATACCGGGTATATCAATATCTGGTACAGTCTACCCCTCTCCTATATACGTGTCGATTACATTACGAAACACTTGGGCGTAATCGTCGGACAGGGCTGCTATCGAAGAGGTCGCTGGTAACAAATCAAAAACCAACTATTATATTAGTTGACTATCAATAGGTATCGCAGTGAGCCGGTCGCCCCGGTGGTTCAAGTGGTTAGCCTCGAATTCTACTTGTTTAAGTCCTGGGTTCGAGCCCCAGGTGGGTCGGACTTTGACTCTATTTGCAAAAATAAAAATAAAAAGGATTCAATTGTCGAGAGCGCCTTGCAGCGTGGGTAGGCCCAATTCGATGCGAGTCGACGAGGGAAGAAAAGGCTGAAATCTTCTCGCGATAAAAATGAAGGCACGTACCGTAGCGGGAAGGGGGGAGAAGAGCCTGCTATTTGACCCCGGATCTGAGTTACGAGTTGGAAAGAGAGAGAGAAGAAGATGTGCGAAGTTAATAAATGGGATGAGCTGAAAAAAAAACAAAAAAAAGTTATTTGCGTATTTGTCACATCTGTCTACTATCAAAAATATTACCAAGCGCTTTTTTGGCTCGACTCGAGTTTTTCTTTCAACTAAATCAACAAATATGGGGGGCCATAGTAAATAGGACCTATTTTTCCTTCGTTATTTTTTCCTTGGTTCTCTGTCTTACTCTGCTTACAAGCAGTGGTGTTTTCGTTATTTATTTATTTTTTTCCAGCTCGTTCTTTTTCAAGTGTTGGCCACCTCGCCTGCGGGGGGGGGGCACGACAAATTGTTTCTCCTAGTTTTTGCTTTCACTTTTTTTCTTTTTCTCTTTCGATTTGTCTACTTTGTTTTTGTTTTCTCTTAGGTTGTTTCTTTTCGTTTCTCTATTTCACAGATTGTGTATGTCGTGCCTGTCGTATCTAGTATGATGACATGGCTTTGCATTGCCCACTGCAGTGCATACTGCACACGTGGCAACGTAGTATCTCCGAGGAGTAGCTTTGTGACCACAGAACGTGTATCTCTCCTAGGATTGGAGAATCGGCACGGACACTGGTTGTGCTGGATGTCGACGGGTAGAAAGAACGGTTTAATGTGAAGAACACACACACACACGGTACACACAAAAACCTATATATTCCCCTATTTTTACCAACAATACTTGGTCCTCTTTTACTATGGTACCCTCTTTGAGACGAGCCCGTGACAACGCCATTCATGTGTTGGTCTTATCTTCACTCATGGTCTTATATTTTACTACAGTACTGTCCTGCATAAGAAATATTCCATACCTGGTATATCTAATTCCAAGCAGGTCATGTGTCGTGACAAGCCTTTGACCTGTTCTTATCTCTCAAAAAGTCTTGAATCGGATGGGTGGTATTAACCCCTATAGGACCGCGGTCCCGTTTTAGGGGAAAACCGGTCAAACTCCAAGTAGTTTGTTGCAGGCTACTAAAAGCTAGAGTGGGTATCCCCCTACTGCTGTACCGAAAAAGTAAGGAGCGTTTCGGTATCCTAAATATGCAACAACAAAAAACAATGTAAACTCCGTCATTTGCGATTGACACACGGTGCACATTGTTGTATGACGAGAGGACCTTTAACAATCTGGGAGAAGGGATCTTTAGGTTGGTAGGCTGTTCAGGTGTTTTGCGACAAACGCGATATGATATGACTGTAGACCGCCGTCGGCGAAAACCCCAACCCGAACAGTACCGTGGTGTACCTGTTTAGTGCTGTTCTTGCAAGGTCAGGATTACCACAGTAACATTGCGACGTCGCTTTAACCCTTTTAGGACTGCAGTCCCGTTGATGGGGACAAACCAATCTAAGTCCAAGTGGGTGAAACTCGTACCAGGTACCCGTATGAACCTTGGGATTAATGAGGCTTCTCTGCTGCGATCAGCCGAAGACTTTCACCCGAAGACTTTTTTTCACCCAGGGCTACTTCTCTCGCGTTCATTTCACCATGGCAATCAACGCGGCACCTCGTCGCAGAGAAAAGTTTTACTAGGTGAAATTAAGCACAACCAGTACGTGCATCGAGATTACGTGTATACCTGGCATGAGTACGTTTCAAGAAAAGCATATAATTGCAGCCCCGCCCCCCCCAAGAGTAACACACCAAAACCGGTATAAACTGCTGTCCCAGCTTAGGTTTCTCACCCTGCAAATATCAACAAATACCAAGTTTCTCCCTTCACAGCTTGTTTACCCGGTACACCATAAGCAGCAGCAATAACTTCGGTCTTTGGGTATTCGGTATTTGGGTACTCGCTATTTCGGCACAGCAGCACTTGGTCCAGGTACTCCCCACTCGCGGCGTATACATACAAAATTATTGAGCCACTCGCTAGCCTGCCTGCAGAAAACACGAACATCACCTCCTGCGCTGTTGGATCACCCTCAGCAATTTTACAGATGTGTGCATACTGTGTTTTTCATATAGCAAGAGCAGAAGAGTTCAAATCCCACACTACCTGAGTCGGGAGAGATAATATCTAGACTCAGGTGCCTACATCCTCGGAGTAAACCACACTTTAATGACGGCCACAGACAGGCCCGACCAAGGTGGAAGAAACGAACCGGGTTCGAACCGGTACACGAAAAGTTGAGAAATAAGTGTGGACAGGGGTTTCCTCTCGCTCTCCGGGGCAGAAAAGAAAAGAAAAGAAAAAAAGAGCAGAAGAGGCCAAGAAAATAGTACGATAGTGAGATTCGCCAAACAACACGTACTTGCACGTCAAGACCTGCTGCAACTTGTACAGGGAGAATTGAAAAATTCCAGTGTCTTTGTGTGCCTGTCACGTGTGAACCATGCTATAAACCAACTTTTGATTGTCTTGTGAACCTCGGCCCTCACGTGCGATCTGCTGTTTCAGTGAACGAAATGATACTTTTTTTCCCCTTTTTTTTTAATCATCACTTTTACTTTCCAGGCTAACTCGTACCAGGTAGGAGGTTTTACCCTCAGCGATCTTCTGGACAAGCCGTGGTCACAGGTGTCGTCCCTCCCCCCCCCCCGGTACGTGCCTTTATTTTTTGTCGCGCATAAGGTTCAGCATCCCCACTGCTCGTCGATTTTCATCAAATGTAGCTAACTCACACTCTCGCGCTTTCCGCGAATTATTTTTTTTTGCAAGAAAAAGCCCCTACAGGTACGAGCATGCACTCGGTGAGACTTGAACACTTGAACCCACGAAATTGATCTTGCTATTAATAGGCACGCGGACCACCTACCACGACACTGGGGACGCCGACTGGCCGAAATTAATTGGAAATCGAGCCTGTAAGTCTTATCGTCTTGTCGACCCTGGTAACATCCCGGGGAGTCATCGGCCAGTATTAATAGTCAATCGCGGGGATAATAATGGAAAACGCGCGAACGGTTATCACGCAGATTGCAAAGTCGAGTATCGACCGATCGGTTGAACTCACAGCTGGCGTGCCTTATTTAGTGTACCTGGTACCAGGTACCAGGTATTTTACAGAAACAACGTACCAGAGGGTATCTCGCAATTAAATATGTCAGGAGACACGTCAAGCAACGCAAAACGTGCGCTGTCAAGGGTGTACGGCCGAGTGTTCTGCACTATTTACGGGGGACCATAGTTAACAGGACCAAATATTGTCAGTATAAAATGTTAAATATATAGGTTTTTATGTATACCATAGGTCCTGTTAACTATGCCCCCCCGTGAACCTAGAAGCGTGTTGTCAGTCGAGGTATGTCAAGGCGAAGTTGCTGTCTGTCAAGGGGTGAATGTGCTGTCTCCTGGCATATTTTCCTCGCAAAAACCGACTTTCTATGATTATTATGCTTGCCATCCGACAAAAGTACCTGGTATTCATTATCCAATAATAAAGACGTACCTCTGGTTCAAGTGGTTAACCTCGAATTCTACTTGTTTGAGTCCTGGGTTCGAGCCCCAGGTGGGTCGGATTTTGACTTTATTTGCAAAAATAAAAAAAGGGATTCAATTGTTGAGAGCGCCTTGCAGCGTGGGTAGGCACAATTCGATGCGAGTCGACGAGGGAAGAAAAGGCTGAAATCTTCTCGCGATAAAAAATGAAGGCACGTACCGTAGCGGGAAGGGGGGAGAAGAGCCTGCTATGTGACCCCGGATCTGAGTTACGAGTTGGAAGGAGAGAGAGAAGAAGATGTGCGAAGATAATGAATGGGATGAAAAAAAAAAAAAAAAAAAAAAAACTCGTAGCTGTGCGGCCAAAATTGTAACCGTTCCTGTTGACATTTGACATTTTTTTCAACATTTTTACGAATCGACGCCCTTTTACTGCTCGCACAACATGACACAGAATGCACGAACACACGACATGTGCCAACATGATGATGCATGCCGACTTCAAGCACAGTGTACATATAGACGGGGCGGGGATAGGGGTAGTGTCGGTGGTGGGAGGCTCGCGTGCTACCGGTCATGCGGTACTCTCACCTGATTCGGAAGTCATGAATCTCGTGAAGCTCCCTCTCTTTTGCCTCGATCAGGTCTCGAAGGGGAGCATCCAAGCCGTGCCCTGCCGCCAACCCACCGCCACCACCACCCCCGCCCACAGAAAATGTAGAAGACCCTCTCACGGCACCTCCACCACCGCCCCCACCACCGCCATTTCCTGGACGGGTCAATCCACACTGTCCGGTGTATGCACCATTCAGGAAGTCGTTGAGAGATCCGGCGACATCTGAGTAACCTTGATGCTGCTGCTGAGTTGCTGATCTATGATTTACAGGAGCAACGCCTGTCGGCGGGTGCGGCTGCGATGGCGGCGGCGGCTGGAGAGCTTGGTCTGCTTGGTGGAGCGAGTCCGTGGGGAGATTGGTGTTGAAGAGAGGAGGAGGGGGAGAGGGGAGAGGGAGGCCGGAGGTGTACCCAGCAGGGCTGGTGCTGCTTGTCGGAAATAATGCCTGTTGTGCTCGTGCTTGCTGTGCTTGACCGACTGTTTCGAAATCAAACGCCATTTTTTATGTTTGTGTGAGCTCGACAGCAGTTTGTATCTTGTGCAAGCTTGTTCCCGGCCTTCTTTGGCCCGCGCTCTCAAGCCATTGGTGCGGCGTGCGTCAGTGACTTGTGTCAATATAACCGTTCAGCATCAGAACGTCAACCACGTGGTGCATGCGCGCGTGGTGCGGCAATGGCTCAGGGTGGTTGCTCCTCAGCTCCTCCTCAGGGCAAACCGACCCCTAACATGCCCCCAAAGCACAACGCCTCTCAACATGCAATGAACTCCATGCGAAAAACAACACGCGGCAGCGCGGCACACAACACACTCCCGTACACGGCGGTGTGTTTTCTGCCCGGCCACCCCCTTCACCTAGCAAGTAAGCCCGATGCCACGAAGGAATCGACAAGCAGCGCTGCCGCGGCTGATCCTCGCGGTGGCAGCAGCAGCAGCAGCAACAGCAGCAGCATCATCAGCAGCGTCAACAGCAGCAGCAGCAGCAACTTCGACCTCAAGGACATGGTCTCCCGACACGAGAGCTCGGAGCAGCCAGACACCCTCCTCCTCTCTTTCCACCACAACCACCACCACCACCTCCACCGAGGCCGTTACTGCCGTCGAGGCTACCATGGCCTCTCTGTCCCGTCACCTTAGAACACGACGAGCATGGGGATCCAGCCCGCGCTCTCGGGCTCCCTGCCGGCACTGCGCTGGGGTTGGAATCCCCGCGGGTGGAACATGCCGCCGCCTCGCACAACAAGCGAGAGGCACCAGCACCTTTCCTCCTCTGTGGGTAACGGTACGCGGCGGTGCAAGCGCACGGGTCGACGGGAGGCCTCTTGACGGCGACCGAGATGGGCCTGGGCTGGAGGGGCAGGAGGAGGAAGAACAAGAAGGGGAGGGAGGCAGAGGGGGGGGCGAGCGTGCGGTGGTGGGAGGAGGAGGTGGGGATAAAGCTGCCGATGGAGCAGGAGCAGGAGCAGGAGCAGGAGCAACAGCAGCAGCAGCAGCGACAGCAGGAGGAGGAGGAGGGGGGGGAGGAGGAGAGGTCGGGGTGGGAGTGCAACAGCAGACCAACGCGCGATCGGATGACAATAATGACGACAGCGCTGACGATGGCAACAACCACCTCGACGACGACGATGATGATGGTGATGATGATGATGATGATGTGGGTAGGGTTGAGGCTAACGTTGCCGGTAGCGACGACACAGGCAACAGAAAAAACGCCACGGCAGCAGCTAAAGGCCGACCGGTAAAGTCCGGGGAAGCTCGTGAGGGTAGCTCCGCAGCCAAAAAGGAGGCCGAGGTGGGGGGAGGAACGGGGACGGGAGCGAGGACGGGGGCGGCAGGAAAGGAGACGGAGGCGTCGGCAGCGGCAGGGGGGGCTTCTAGCGCATCTGTGGTGCAGACGCTGGAGCTCGGGAAGGTGTTGCCTGCGTTGATCAAGCAGGGGGCGGTGTTCTTCATGGGCACCTGGCTCTCGAAGAAGCTGAGCCCCGCTGTGGAGGGGCAGGTGCGCGCGGCCCGCGTGATCTACACGGCCTACCTCGTGTTCTCGCAGGCTCTCTGCATGTACCTCAGGTGAGTGTTTGCTCGTGTTTGTGTTGTACTTCGTGGTGTGTTGTGTGTGGGGAGGGGGGGCTCGTGTGTTTGAGTGTTTCTAGGACCGCAGTCCCTTTAGGGGGACTAACTACTTGGAATTTTTGAGTGGGTTGTCCCCAATACGGGGCTGCGGTCCTAACATGGTTATAATCCCTTTGAGGCCCCTCACAAGCATCTGCTTCATACCTACCGGTAGGGTATAGCGACCAAAACAACGAAAAATTGGGTGCGATCAACAGCCTACGAAATCTATTAACAGCGTGAACCCCCGGCAGGACGGGAAACTACGGCCGTCGACGTGAAGTCAACCACAGCAGCAGCAGTATGCAGTAAGTAAAACTGAAGGTCTTGGTTTTTCCGTCTCGCTCGCCCGCAGCGAAAGCGCTGAGTCTCGGTGGAGGACGGTGGGGATTCAAAAAGAAGAACGAAAAAAAAAACGAAGCAAACAACATGTTGGCATAATTTTCGACGCCAAAATTCAAGCATGCAGGCATATGAACCATGGTGATTATATTTTTTGCCCGTTCCTCACGACCCCATGCGTTGAAACCTCGGGCACCCATTTCGTATCACGCGCCCCTTGCCGACCAAAAGAGGCCGCTGCTGGAGTCTTCTCACTGTTGACCGTCTCTTTTTCCCCTCTCAAGCCCCAAGAGAGGCTTGGGGTGTACGATAGGGTGGGTGGTGTATGTCTTGTTGGGTCCTGCGTGTATCGGGTTTGTCGGGACGTGTCGAGGGTTCAGAGGGTGTCGCACGCAGGGTGCGGTGTGATAGTCTTGTGGTGTGTGGCTTGGTGTGTGTGTGTGGTGTGTGGTAGGCGGGGGCGTGCGCGAAGGCCTTTGCGGCTCGTAGCTCTGGGGCCTGGCCCTTCGTTGAGGCTACATACGTAGCGAAAATGGTTTATGTTCTCGAGGCAACCTCAAGGTTATCGTAGCTCGGGGTGAGTTAGCATGAGGTGAGTTTTGTATTGCACTCGGCCCTAGCTTTAGTGAGGGTTTCACGCATCGGACGGATCATCTACGGATCATTCCCACCGCATGATCTAGACCTTTCAAGGCAAGTATGTTCCTGATCTGTGTGATCTATGTGATCTGTATGATCTAGCTCATATTGCCGGGTGGGAGCCGTATAATCTGCATGACCTCGAACATGCTTCCTGGGTTGGATCTGTAGGTATACAAATTCTGCACAGCACCTCTAAACGGCAGGTTAGGAACTGACTGATTTATATGATCTATCTGTAGATCATATATCTGTGGATGATCTATCTGTGGATGATCTATTCTGTGGCTGGGTGGGAGACATATATTCTGCATGACCTCGAACATGCTTCCTGGGTTAGATATGTACAGCACCTAGAAACGGCAGGTCGGGATCTGAATAATCTAGATGATCTATCTCTAGATGATCTATCTCTGGATGATCTATCTCTAGATGATCTATCTCTAGATGGTCTATCTCTAGATGATCTTTCTCTAGATGATCTATCTCTAGACGATCTATCTCTAGATGGTCCATCTCTAGATTATATGTCTCTAGATGATCTATCTCTAGATGGTATATCTCTAGAAGGTCTATCTCTAGATTATCTATCTCTAGATTATCTATCTCTAGATGATCTATCTCTAGATTGTCTATCTGTAGATCATCTATGCGTCCGACGTGTGGAGGGTTTACAGCAGCGGGCTTGTACGTTCGCGTCCTGTTGTCGCTCGCGTTGTAACGACCATGTCGGGGAGAAAGAAAGCTCTACAGCTCCGCAACACTACTACCAAAACCGTGTTGGTGTTGAAACCTTTCTTGGACACAGAGATTGCGACTACACACATGATGCCTGGTCAGTTCGGTCGAAGCAACTGCATACGTACCGTGTAACGCTACCACACGCGTGGTAAGATAACACACCACCCGCCGCTCGGACAAATTTCAAAGCCGATTTTCTCGACAGAAGGGGGGGGGGGGGGGGGGGGGGGTACAAACGCCGAGCGATGCGTCTATGGAAACATGTCGACTATTAATAGGTTTTTCCAACGCCACCGTTCCTGTTGTGTGTAAGTATCCCTCTCGATTCGGAGAAGAAATCAGCTTGAAAAATCATCCTAGGGGGTGTGTTATCTGATCGCACGTGTTACCACCCAGGTGTGATACGGTGTTATCTCATCACACGTGTTTTACGGTGTTGTCTTCTCACACGTGTGATAAGAGTGTGATAAGATAACGCCGTATAACACTAGGGTGAGAACATGTATGATCAGATGACACACCCCCCTACGATGAAATTTTGAGCCGATCGCCCCTGTGATACGGTTGACAGGACAACCGAGGATAGCTCCACGTATGGAGGGCATGCTCGGCCGTGCGAGTCGGCTGTGCGAGTGGGATCGTGCTGCGCCAGTATCGTACGTACAATTCTTACCAACCATTGTCGTTCGGGCACCGCGTTTGTTTGCCATATACCCCCCGACTACGCGGTGACCGTCGTTTTGTGTCGTCCCCTTTTTCCCTTTCAAGCGTCAAATGGTTGTATACCAGAGTATGCCACGATGCTTCCAACCATGTATGCAGTGATCTACCAGGTATGTACTGTAGTGCACGGATGCTCCCGAATACGTGTCCGATCCCGCATCCAATCGTGCACCCAATCATCCATCAAAAGATGGAAGCCGTCCGATAGTCCACCCAAATCAGGCATCCAATCATGATCATGCGCCCAGTCATGTGCATCCAATCACAATCTTGATTATTATTTTTTTTTGCACCCAATCGCAATCGTGCATCCAAGCATGCATCCAATCATACTCATGCAATATAATCATGATCATGCGTCCGATCATTGTGTGTACCGAACCAACCGCCCCTAACTCGGCGAGCAGGTATCTCATCTGGAAAAAGAACGACGATACGGAGATGGAGGTGCCTCCGCCGCCGCAGCTGAAGAACATCCTGGGAGAGCTTGGGAAGGCGGGGGCGGGGGTGGGGGCCGGGGAATCGGCTGCGGGTGCTGCCGGCGGGGCGGCTGCTCCCTCACTGGTAAGCGAGCGGTCTGTCTGTCTGTCTGTCTGTCTGTATGTCTGTATGTATGTATGTGTGTCTGTTTGTTTGTGTGTCTGTCTGTCTGTCTGTCTGTCTGTCTGTCTGTCTGTCTGTCTGGTTGTCTGTCTGTCTGTCTGTCTGGTTGTCTTCCTGTCTTGTGTGTATTTCTTTGTATCTGTCTCTCTCTGTTTGTCTGTCTCTCTGTACCGGTTTCCAACGGTCTGTGGCGGTTTCTGGAGGTGATGGCTTCCCTGTAACGGCCTTTTTGGAGATAGCCGTTTTTGTGGAGATTTTGGTTGCAACCAATTTGGCTGTGGGGTTCTTGTAGTCTGTTTCCTACGGTATGTAGAAATAACTCCAAAGCCATACAGTCTTCCCAAGACTTGTAACTAAACCCAAGAATAGTTTACTTTTCAAAATGGCATTTTGGCCACTTTTTGCTTCGAACTTATTAAGATCCTAGAGTTTGGTGCGTTGGGGTCAGTATTATATACCAGGTATCAGCTAGGAAGCAGACCACAAGAACCTAATTGGTTTAACCAATTTTTCCGCAAACACCATAGTGGGGTCGGTTTCTGGGGGTGATGTCTTGTCTGTCTGTAACGATTTTTTGGAGGCTGGGGTCTGTATGTCTGGAAGACGGGGTGCGAGCGGTTTCCGGAGGTTGCGGTCTCTCCGTAACGGTTCACGGAGGTTACTGTTTGTCTGAAACTGTTCCCGGAGGGTCCGAGTTCCGGTCTATCTGTACGTAACGGTTTTTTGCGTAACGTTTTTTTTGCGGGTTGCGGTCTTGTTTGTTTCGGTTGCGGCTTTGTTTTTTTATTTTATTTTTGTGTCCTCCGGCGGATCGGTAAACGCCAAGCTTTGACCCTTTTAGAGCTGCAGTCTCGTTCTGGGGATAAACCCCTCTAATTCCGAGTAATTTCTCCCCCAAAACGGGACTGCGGTCCTCAAAGGGTTAGTTAAGCTCGCCACACTTCCACGAGTAAAATACGCGCCGTTTCTCAATTTTAGGGAGGTTATGGTCTGTCTGCAACGGCTTCCGGGGGTTCCGGTTTTGCCTGCATCGTTTTTTCGGGGGTTAAGGTCTGTCTTTAACCCTTTTAGAACTCCAGTCCCGTTTTGGGGACACACCTCTCAAATTCCAAGTAATTTGTCCCCAATTGTCCCCAAAACGAGACTGCGGTCCTAAAAGGGTTAACCGGGTTTTTTTTGGGGGTAACCCTTTTAGGGATGCAGCCCCGTGCTATTACGGGGGACCATAGTTAATAGGACCTGTGGTATACTTAAAAACCTATATTTTTAACCATTTGTGCTAACAATATTTGGTTTTATTGACGATGATCCCCCGTGATAGGGACAAACTGCTTAGAATTTGAGTGGTTTGTTTTTGTCCCCCACAACGGAACTGCTAAAAGAGTTGAGGTCTGCCTGTAACAATTCCTGGAGGTTGCCAACTTGCGGTCTGTCTGTAACGGTTTACGGAGGCGTTAGCGTCTTCCAAAACACGATTTTCGGAGGTTAAGGTAGTGTCTCCATATCCGCTCCCCAAGGCTGACGCTTCCTGAAGTGGCCAGCTCGCTGTCTGTCTATTATTGGGGGTCCGGAGGTGACCGTTCGTCTATATCGGTAGATATATCTGTGTCGTTTGAGTCTCTGTCTATTACGTGCCTGCGAAGAACTTGGTTGAAGCCAAGTAGGTTGGGTTTCTTGTAGTCTGTCCCCTATGTAGAGATGACCCCAGCCCATGGAATCTTCCCAACATTTTGTATCCCAGCCCGACAATAATTTGGTTTAAGGTGGTATTTCAGCCACCTTTTGCAACTTTTAGTACCGCAGTCCCGTTTTGGGGACAAACTACTGATAATTTGACTGGTTTGTCCCCTAAACAGGACTGCGGCTCTAAAGGGGTTAAGTGTTATTAGTAGGAAGGTTCCGCGAGTTGGGGGTCATTTTTTTTACGTACGGAGTAGACCAAACGAAAATTCTCTCAACCGAGTCGCTGCCAAGAAAATTATTTTTGCAGACACGCTTGTTGATCTTTGGAGGGGGGGGGAGGGTTCGTCTGTGTCGGTAGGTATGTCTGTGTCGTTTTGAGTCCGTTTGAGTCTGTCTGTGTCGTTTGAGCCCGTCTATGCCGCCCTCCGGGGGTTGACGCCAGTTTTTGCCACTGTTTTTCCGGGCGTTCTCGTCTGTCTCGTTGCAAGGGTTTTCGATGCCTGCCACCACACCGGGAGTATATATGGGCACGTTTTGGCCAAAGACGTTTCTGGCGGATGGGGCTTCTTGACCCCTTTCGGAACTGCAAACCCCGTTTTGTTTTTTCTTGGGGGGGGGGGGGGGCAAACCGCCTACGTATACCTTTCGAGGTGTTTTGTTCCGAGAACAGGACGACTGCAGTCCTAACAAAGGGGTCCGAAAGGGACACGGACAAAATACTCGCAAAATTGTTTTCGTTTTGATTCCGAAAAAAAACGATCGATTTAGTGGGTTAAGCGTGCGCTTCTTCGTGTAGATCTGTTTTGTGTTTTTTTCATGTGCACAGGGCAGCTCCTGGGGAGAGGAACCTCAGGAATTTGCAAGTGTACCCGCCTCTGTCACTGCGTGTGTCGTTTGTGGAAGTTGCTGTGTCTGGATCGGTTCGTGGAGGTTGCCAGCTTGCTTGCCGCGTGCACCGTAGTCTGTAACGGTTCCCGGAGGAGCTCGCCTGTGACGGCTTCCGGCTGTTGCCGCCTGCCTATCGACAGTTTCCGGAGGTTGTGTTGTCCGTGCCAATTGATGTTACGCCCCGTCGCGAAAGGGAGCCGTGGGCAATGGTCGAAGGACTATGATATCGGCAAACAACAATTGAGTACCCTCCCCCACCCCCCCGCCCCCGGCGGCCCTCCCCTCCCGCGCGCTCAGGCGCCGATGCTCGACAGGATGATGACCTCCAAAACTCCTGTGAAGAAGTACGACATGAACGTTGTGCAGGGCATCAGGCGGGGGCAGTTCTGGGCGTCGCTGTTCATGTGCTACACGCACCTGCGCAAGGGCATGATCAAGCCCATGATGCTTCAGGTACATACTGCGATGAGCGGAGAGTTTGGTACGATAACCTCGAAGTTCGTCACGTGGAAAACGTTGGATAGTATGCACGACAGCCTCGAAGCTCGACCTATCGAAAGTTTGGATAGTATCCACGATGGTCTCGAGATTCCATGTATGGAAAGTTTCGTGATTGATTGATTGATTGATTGACACTACCATATGCAGGCTTTTTCATGCCCATGATGCTGCATGTTGGGCGTGGGGTGCATGTAGCGAGGCGGGGGCGAGGCGAGGCGAGGCGAGGAGAAGCGGGGTGGAGCAGGGCGGGGCAACGCGAAGAAACGGAGCCAGCCACCAACCTAAGCCAACCAAAACCAGCCAATGCTAGTCAAGTTCAATCAAACCAATCCCACCCCATCCCACGCCGCCACCTCCCCACCCCACCCCCCCCCCGTACCCCCCACACCTCGCCCCATCCCACCACCCCCCTTCCCTACCCCCCCCTATTCTCTCTCAGGTATCGTTCGGGATGCTGTCGCTGCTGGACAGTCCTTTGTTCAAGATTTACGCGCTGGGACAGGCGGCGGAGGGTGACCTTGCGAGGCCTTTCAAGAAGCAGGGCTTGATGGCTAGCTTGAGTGGTCCGATGGAGGGATTAGCGGCGAAGGTAAGGGAGGGGGGGGGGACGGAGCGTGTCGGGTTTTCACCGACCAGGCAGACATTGCTTGCACCAAGCGCGAAGCGCCGTGAGGTGTCCGGCGATTCGCATGAAGGGTGAGCTGCATCCTGTTAAGAACCGCTTTTGAGGCGGATTTTGTGGGGGGATACTCGTGTCATGCATGTCGTTTTTTTTTTTTTTTTGCCTTCTCACGTGAGAAGCCTTGGAAAAACCTCAGAAAATTCTCACGCCAACCCTCTCTACCGTCGCACGCGCCCTATTTTAAGGGTGTTGGGCGATAATCCGATTTGGCTGGGCTATCAAAGTATTTGGGACCAACGAACGTGATGAGCTGATTGGTTGAAACATGATATAACCCGAAGGCCCGCAGAGTTTATAGCCCAACCCCCAAGAATACAAGAATACTTGGGTTAACCCCTTTAGAACCGCAGTCCCGTTTGGGGACAAAACTACTTGAATTTTGACTGGTTTGTCCCCACATATGGGACTGCGGTTCTAAAAGGGTTAAAAGGCGTCGTTTTGGTGACGTTTTCTCCACAGTCTTTAGGGTGATGATCCTAATCTTTCGTGGGTTGGGATTTGCTGTTAATTTGAGAAAAACGGACTACAAGAAGCCCAGAAACCAAACTGGTCCCGAACAATCTTCTCTCAAACACCCTTCTTTTCTATCCCTCCCAGCACCGCATGCAGCCCCGCTTTGGGGACAACAACTATCTCTAGTTTTGAGCAGTTCGTCCCCAAACACAGAGACTACAGTCTGCCCTACCGTGGAGGGGGTCATGATGCTTGCCTTCTATTAACGGGGGGCCATAGTTAATAGGACCAAATATGGTTAGCAAAAATGGGTAAATATATAGGTTTTTATGGATATCATAGGTCCTATTAACTATAGCCCCCCGTAGCAGGGGCAGCACCTAATTTTGCTGAGGCTGTTATACTGACTTGAGTGTAGTGTAGGAGCTCTATACCCCAATACCTGCAGTAGCGTCACCCCCAAACCCGACTTCGATCGTTGTTCGCTCCCTTCAACCCCTTTAGCACCGCAGTCCCATGTGTGGGGACAAAACACTCTAATTATAGGTAGTTTGTCCCCAAAACGGGACTGCAGTCCTAAAAGGGTTAAGGAGCGTTGAGTTGGCTGGTACAGAGTCGCGATGGTTTTTCAGCGGTCGATTTTTTGTTGTTTTTTTTGCAGAACGGTAAGGTTGGCAGTATATTGTCTGCCCCGAATTAGTTATACATGGACAGTTTGTACACTGATAGTCTATTACGGGGGACCATACCAGGTACCTGGTATTAAAGAAGACCTACCGTACACACCAAAACCTATGTATTTCGCTATTTTTAGCAACAATATTTGGTCCTATTTACTATGGTCCTCCGTGACAGTATTGGTATATGAAAGGTCCTTACATTTTCGAACAGAGCGGTGCCAAAGAACGACATGCTTTCGGAAAAGAAGGTTGGTCGAGAGAACAGCCTCTTTTAGCTGCTGCTTCCACTGCTGCTTGCACTGCTGCTTGCACTGCTGCTTGCATTGCTGCTTGCTGCTTGCTGCTGCTGCTTCTGCTTGCACTGTTGCTTGCTGCTTGCTGCTGCTGCTTGCGCTGCTGCTTGCTGCTTGCACTGCTGCTTGCTGCTTGCACTGCTGCTTGCACTGCTGCTTGCACTGCTGCTTGCATTGCTGCTTGCTGCTTGCTGCTGCTGCTGCTGCTGCTTCTGCTTGCACTGTTGCTTGCGGCTTGCTGCTGCTGCTGCTTCTGCTTGCACTGTTGCTTGTTGCTTGCTGCTGCTGCTTGCACTGCTGCTTGCTGCTTGCTGCTGCTGCTTGCACTGCTGCTTGCACTGTTGCTTGCTGCTGCTGCTGCTGCTGCTGCTGCTGCTGCTGCTGCTGCTGCTGCTGCCGCTGCTGGTTTTGACCCACCCAGAGCGGCTGCTTCCGTGGCTTGTGCGCAATGATCGCTATTTACAGCTGGAATTCCGCGAGGCGGGCGGGCGGGCTAGGAATGCCTTGGTTAGTGTGGGCTGTGGGTTGTGTCGCAGAGGGCTGAGTGCTTTTACCCAGGAGCTACACCCGGGAGTTATTGCGCAAGGTGCAAGCAGCATCACGAGCAGGGAGTGCACACAGCTCGAACGAAGTCTTTCCAGCCTCACCCCCAGTACGACTGCTGCGCGCGAGTAGCAAGAGAGCTGAGCTTTCAGTCGTTCATGTCGAGGATGCTTCCCTGCCTCGGATTATTCATATTTTTCTGCAGGTCTAAAGCTTCATTTTGTCGTTTCAACTTTTTTTTTTTTTAGTAACGAAGAAAAACGCCGGTAACGGCAAGAATACGCTTTTATTTTTAACCCTCGACCCCTTTAGGACTGCGTCCCGTTTCGGGTACGAACCACTCTAATTCCAAGTATTTTGTCCTCAAAACGGGACTGCAGTCCTATAAGGGTAAACACTACAGTATATATATAGAACTACATACTTAGATCACAACCCCTGAGCGTGCTCGGTTGGTGCATCCCTGGCCTCTCAGAGCTCCCACTTCCAAACCGCCTCATTTCATTACTTGCCGGACCTTTCCAGCAGCTCTTTGTTTTCTCGGTCATTTCTTCCTTTTTTCTTCTTTCGTTTCGTGTGCGTGCGTGTTCTCCGAGCACAGCATCGCGGGAGGACCCGGCACCGTCGCGGGTGCCAGCGGGTGCTGGCGGGTAGAGGGGGGGTTGCAAGGAGCGCGGTCGCCGCTTTCGTGCCTAGGCGTCGCGTGTGCCTCGAGACACGAGGGATGCATGAACGGGCTTTGTCTGGCTTCGATTTATGATTGTTGATAGAGTATGTACGAGTTTATAAAGTTCGTTCGGCAGGGCAAGATAATATACAAGCGGTGCTTATTTTTGCGACCACGCTGAAGTTGAAAGAGGGAGATGTGCAGTTTGAACACCAACGTTATCGAGCTGGCGAACGAAGGCCACGGTGAGCACCGGGCTTCACGCGGGGCGGGCGACGGGGCTGATTGTGGCAGAGAGAGATATAAGCTTTACCCGGACCGAATCGGTAGCGAGGTGGTCGCGAGAGGGGCGGGCGGCGTACGAGGCTGAGAGAGAAGCTCTTCTGTGCGATTTTTTCTTTCTTTTTTTTCGACCGGGTGCAAGGTGCTCCAATCAGGCAGCTTTTCATTACTACTTGCCGGACCTTTCCAGCAGTTCTTGGTTTTCTCCATTTCTCTTGGCACGTCCTTTCTTTTTTGTTTCGTCTTTCGTTTCGTGTGCGTGCGTGTACTCCGAGTACGGCACGGCGGGAGAGCCCGGCGCCGTCGCGGGTGTCAGCGGGTGCTGGTGGGTAGAGGGGAGGTTGCAAGGAGCGCGGTCGCCGCTTTCGTGCCTAGGCGTCGCGTGTGCCTCGAGAAACGAGGGATGCATGAACGGGCTTTATCTGGCTTCGATTTATGATTGTTGATAGAGTATGTACGAGTTTATAGAGGTCGTTCAGGATAGCAAGATACTATTCAAGCGGTGCTTATTTTTGCGACCACGCTGAAGTTGAAAGAAGGAGGTGTGCAGTTTGAACACCAACGTTATCGAGCTGGCGAACGACGGCCACGGTGAGCACCGGGCTTCACGCGAGGCGGACGACGGGGCTGATTGTGGCAGAGAGTGATAAAAGCTTTACCCGGACCGAATCGGTAGCGAGGTGGTCGCGAGAGGGGCAGACGGCGTACGAGGCTGAGAGAGAAGCTCTTCTGTGCGGTTTTTTTCTTTTCTTCTTTTTGACCGGGTGCAAGGTGTTCCAATCAGGCAGAAAATTATTACACGAGAGGGGACGGGGATTGTTTTCCCTTTCCGAGTTTTCGGTTTCATTTTCATTTTTTTTGCTGCTGCTGTGCCGTGCTGTGCTTTCGCCTTCTTCCTACATACGAGTACAGACATAAGAGTATATCGAAAAAAGAAAATAAGTACAGACAGCAGTATCCTACCTGGGGTATCTACGTACGTACGACATCCGCGACGCGAAGCGCATATGTGGCATTCGAGCTGGCGTCGGAGCTGTTTGTTCCTGAAGCATGGCGGCGGGACTCTTGGCATTATCAAGTCGCCGGTTTGCAATTACGACCTAAACTCAATCGTGGACCTCTGTCACTTCGCATAATTTGATGTTCCAATCAGGCAGAAAAATATTACACGAGAGGGGACGGGGATTTTTTTTCCTTTCCGAGTGTTCGGTTTCATTTTCATTGTTTTTGCTGCTGTGCCGTGCTGTGCTTTCGCTTTGTTCGTATATACAGTACAGACATAGAACATATCGAAATAAGAAAATAAGTACAGACAGTAGTACCCTACCTGGGGTGTATGTACGTACGTACGACATCCGCTACGCGAAGCGTATATGTGGCATCCAAGCTGACGTCGGAGCTATTTTTTCCTGAAGCATGGCGGCGGGACTCTTGGCATTATCAAGTCGCCGGTTTGCAATTACGATCCTTGAAAACACTAAACTCAATCGTGGACCTCTGTTCGCTTCGCATGATTTGATGTACTTTTTTCCTTCCTGAGCGAGCGGAGCGGGCGGCGTAGGCCGCCCGCGGAGCGAAGCACCTTGTATATGTTGTATATATATATATGACATGATAATATATACATATTTCGGGCTCGACCGGCCGCAGCCACCCCTCGAGGAGCCGCCAAGTCAGATTGTTTCCGGCCAAAACGTGATACGAGTATGTACCCCTAATGGCAGTCCATATCGTAGCGCACGTCTTGTTGAATCATCTGTGTCCGTCTGCCTTTTTTTTTTTTTGGGGGGGGGGTCTTTGACGGTTTCAGGCGGAAGAGGCGAGGGTTGCGGGGGAGGCTCAAGCGGCTGCGGCGGATGCCGCGGCGGGACTGCCAGAAGAGCAAGCAGGCGGCGGAGCGGAGGGGGGGGGGCAGGGGGAGGAAGAAGAAGAAGATGTTGACGACGACGCAATGCCCGACATCGAGACACTCACCGACGCAAGCGATGATTAGAGCAGCGATTGACGCGGGTTTCCGTGTTGAGTGGAAGGGGAAGGTTCGACGGGGTGGGGAGGTGGGGGCTGACATCGAGACCCTCACCAACGCAGACGATGCGAGCATTGATTGACGCGGGTTTCCTCAGGGAGGGAAATGGGAAGAGAGGGGAAGGGGGGGGGGGGGGGGGGGGCGTGGCAGTGAGAGCGGCGATTGATGTGGGTGTTCCATCGGAAGGGGTGGGGGGGGAGAGAGGTGTCGGGGGGGGGGCGGGGGGACGCAACTGATAACGTTTGTAGGCATATGAGCCTGCCACACGTCAGACACTATTACACCAGTTTTAGTGTTATTCCCGTTTTTGCTCTCGCCTTTCCGGTGGAAACCCCAGTTTTGGTAGATACGTCGCGTGGGGTTGGGGTGCTCTTGTGGACCCTTGCGGAAGCGGCGGCTTATTATATGCCCGGGGTCGTTTGGAGGGCTAAGGTTCGGGTGGGACCTGGTCGGCGTTGGGTCGGGGTGCCACGTGGGAGCAGGGTCGGTTGAAGCATCGATCTGTGATAAATCAGTTGATAGGCTCGTGTCTACAAATTTGCCCCTGTCCGGATGCTGCACTACCCAACCCGGTTTCTATACGGGTCCATAACGCCCGGTCCGATGAGGGTTGTGGGGGGGGGGAAGGGGAGTCACAAAGCATTGGTTAGGCGACAGCAGCTGGCGGCAGTGGAAGGGAGGGGGTGTACTCACACCATGCGTGGTCGCAGTTGTATGCCCATAGACTGTCGCGCATTCCTACAATACCGGGACGGAGCGCGCGGGGAGGGGGGGGGGGGGGGGGGGCACCCTTTTTTGGCTTTGAGCCCTTATGCTCCTGCCGAAATTATTTTAACAGAACACTCATTACCACAGAAATGATCCCGCACTAAACTCGATGTTGAATCAGCGAGCAGTTGGTGGGAATGCTGAATGAACTACATGCGCATTACTGCCGGGGGGGGGGGGGGGAGGGGAAGGAAGACACCTAACACACCTGTGCCCACCGTTACTGCTACAGGTAGGTATAGTCCAGAGTGCCGCTAAGGGTGAAAAGTCTGACACGAGCTGAGCTGCTGGAAAGTGAAAGCGAACCAAGAAAAAACTACTGTAGTTAATACGCACCATGGTGACAACTGAATAATATGTAAAACTACAGTAAATCCGAGCAGTTTAGTCCAACAGCAAAAAAACAGGCCTCTTCTCGGGATATATGACCCTGCTGGCGGCTCGCGGCTCGGGTCAGGAGGTTTTTAAAAATCTCACGGGTCGGGCCAGGTCATGCTTCCCTGGTGTCCGCAGTGGTGGAGTGCGTATGCTTGTTTTTTGTTTTTGCCTCTGTTTTACTACCGAGGTATTTCTTCCACTCCGGAGTTATTGGAGCCTGTCCTGCGACCACGGACTGCATTATGTTGTGGCGATGAGTTAATGTTAGAACAACGACAACAACAACAACAACAACAACAAACCCTCACCCGGCCCGACCGGACCGGGCCGGACCGCGAGGTTTTACCTGAACCGTGGGTAACCCAGAAAAAAAAAAGGATGCAGTTCCGAAGAGGGTTCAATTTACTTCCGCCCTGGCTGCCATAGTCTACAAGATTGGCCATGAGTTGTAAGGTGGGGGAGGGGGGGGGGGGAGGATACTCGATGCCATGCATGGCCGTAGTCGTACGGCCATAGACCCTCGCGTCCCTGCAATGCCGGGACGGAGCACGTCGGGTTTTTACCGACCAGGCAGGCATTTCTTGCACCAAGCGCGCAAGCGCCGCGAGGTGTTGGGCGACTCGTGTGAAGGGTGAGCTCCATCCTACCAAGAACCGCTTTGGGGGCGGACGTTTTCTGCATATGGATGACAGTGTCAATGCCTTGATGGCGGCGGGGGGGGGAGGCATGAGCTTGTCGATCGTCGGCGGACGCAAACAGAAAGACTGCTTGTGGATCACAAATAGTAGCACGATAATCAGGCACGGCCATATAATTACGTTGACGTCCAGAATGGTGGTGATTTTGGCGAGAAAAAGTTGTAGGGCGCTTGTCGTCGATGAAAGCGCCGCCAGGCAGCGCCTCTGAAAGCGGATCCTTAGAATTTACGAGTCTGGGAGTTCCCTCGGTTTATTACTACAGCAGTAAAGGGCCTCTGTAGCCATAACTCCGGGTAAGTCCCTCGGTCTTTTTGTCTCACTACTAGGTAATCCATTTCCAGTACGTAAAAGCCTACTCTTTCGTTTTCCGTCACCGAGGTCGTCTCTTTCGGGGTGACTTTGAAAACCGAAAAGAAAAAATATCCGAAACTATGTTTTTTTTTACGTACGTATATACTTTCGCGTGTTTTAGACGCTAGAGTCCGACCCAACTAGGGCTCGCTCTTCTCAGAATGCGTGCGGCTTCTTTGGCGAGAGGTATCCCGAGCCGTTTTTCCTTTTTCTCCAGGGGAGTCGTTCGCGGTTTTTCCCGATGTTGTCACTTTCCGACAAAATACTCAGCAGGTAGAGGTTTCCCAGATAATGATGATCGGCGTTTTTTTCCGAATAATTGCGGCAGGTATAGAGGTTTTCCAGATAATGATCGACGTTTTTTTTGCCGAATAATTGACCTTTCCTTTCGGATAGAACGCGCCCGAAACTGATTTGTAGAGGGGTGGTCACACCTTGACAGGTGAATATTTACGGAGGTTTTGATCTTGGCTCCTAACACCGACCCCAGCCTAACCCGAAGCCCATGACAGTGATCAGTGCTTGGTTGCTGTGCTTGGCAAGACTCGAGGTTGATTGGGCCGGCATGGATGCTGTGCTTGGAAATACTCCACCAGGCCGGCTCGGGATTGCTGTGGCTGCGAAAAAACTCTACCAGGTACAGGGTTTGATCAAGCCGCATAGAATACACCCTTAGCCAAATCAGAGTGCCTGAATAGCTACCTTAGGAAGATTCACTGTCAACCCTTGACTACACTGATGTTCAGTTCACGGCGGAACTCCGGATTCGTCGAGAGCGGTCAGAAAAGGGTGTATTTTCGTTAAAAGCTTTCGGTAAAATAGGGGTAAATCCAATTAATAATACCAGGTAGTCGTTAAGGGGTACTGCATAAATACATGTTGAATTGCGGGGGCATCCCCCCCCCCCCCCCCCCCCCCCCCCCCCCCTTCCGACCGTTCTACGATAGAGGTAGCACATTTCCGCTGTTTTTTTCTGAAAGACGGGATTCCTCAACCCCAAAATCGTCGGGATGTCAATCTTGATTTCGAAAGAAAATGTTTTGTAGACTCGGGCCATGGGATCACTCGCCGCTATGCAACTTGATTTTTGCTGAAAACAGTTTTCGGGTGAGGTATGGAACTCCTTTAGTGAGGAGAGCCTCAGAAAAATTATGGCGAACCTCTATCGTAGAACGCCTCTTACCCCCCAGCTGTAGTAGCCAAAAAGGGAGAGCCCCTTTTCACCCTCCTGTGCCATGGGGTGGGTGTGCCTGCCGCTAGCCCCAAAAACGCGCCGGACAAAAACAAAAACAAACTGTGCGTGCTCGGCCGGTATGGGTTGCGGGCGTCTTGCCGGCCTGCATCATAATTGAATTTGATGCGGGCTGGAGCACGCGCGGGCACCTGCCTGCCTTGACCTGTTTTCTCTATACCCTCGATTAGCTGAAAAATGGGCGGGGGGGGGTATATACCCCCCCCCTCCGACCGTTCCCCAATTTCTACCGGGCATGCAGGAGCATAGGTGGGCTCTTGTGGCAAAAACCAATGTACGAGTATAACGGGATAATCGGACCATCCATGTTAGGAACACAGCATAAAAGCATGCAAGACGCGAAACAGGAAATACCTATACTGCTCGATAAAAAGCAAGCAAAGCTGGATAAAAGCCTGGGTGGACCATTCCTTTGAGCCCTTTTTTCCCCATTATCGGAGAAAAAGCGCTATCCTTAGCGAAACAAAAAAAAAATCGTAAGTAGAAAAACATCGCACGATTGTTAGCGGTACAGTTTTACCACCCCCGTGCCGAGATTGAAATTACCCTCCTTCCTTCCGCCCGTCCTTGCCTTCTCTTTTCCCCTCTTCAGTAATACCGGTAGCATACAAAGAAAGCGTAAAAAAAAAAAAACACGATGCGCAACAGTCTTACTCGTAGACCTAGCGCGTAGTCTAGTACTCTTTTAAAAAATTATACAATAATAGACCAATGTGAATAAAAATACAGGTAAGAAAACGAGACAACAAAACAACATACCACAAAATAGCAAACATACAAAGAAAAAATAATACCAGGTATCCACAACCAAAAATACATCACCACAAAGAGACTGAAAAAAAAAAAAAAAAAAAAAAACGGGACCGATTTTTTTTTGTTCGTCATTGTGGTGCACTGAGGGGGGCACGAACAAAAAATTAGTTCGCCACGCCGCCCGAGGCCGCGTACATGGGCTATATGTTGACGTAAAAAAAGGAGCGTAACCCTTTCTCTTCATCCAAAAAACGCAAACTCCATACCAGGTACAACGCAAAAATCGCGCACATTAAATACGGCACCGCGCGCAAAGCCTCCGTCTCCACCACGCGGAGCCGTGAACGTGCCTTCTACCGCTGCCATTCGGGGGGGGAGGGGGGCGGGGCGTCGTACGCACGCATAAAGCCCGGCCGGCCTCTACCTACAGCTGCTACAGAGGGGGTTTCCCTTGAGGCATTCTCCCAATCAGAAAACGGCGGGAACAAAACGTATTTTTCTGCTGTATCGGATAGGTACTGTTTTACAATCGAAAAGTGGCTAACGACCACTACAAGCCCCTGGAACAAGTTCAGGTGGGATTGCTGTGGTCTATACCGTACGTACGTGAAATCATCAACCAACCAATCCTGCGCGGGCGACCGAATTAGGATCGCCCTCAAAAGGCACGGGACGGGGGAAGAACACAAAAAAACAAAATCGAAAACGATGCGTGGGTTGAATGAAAAAATAGCCACGGCCATGCATGACAATGAGAAACCCCCCAAACCCACAAGCATCGGCTGAACATAGCAAACCCAGCCAGCGCGCTGTGAAAATGATCTATCATAGTTGGGACATACACGTATGACACGTGCCAACAAGGGGCCCCAACACACGCCAACCAAAAAAACTCATCCAATACTCAGCCAGCCCGCAGTCAAGCGAACGGACCATCGTGGTTAGCCCACAATGAAGTGAATTGACCATGAACAGCCCATACGAATAGGCGTCGCATACACACACCGACCGAGGATAAAAAATCGTAGAAAAACATCCAGCCAGCTCACCATGAGCTGAGCGGGTCATCACGAACAGCCCATATAGACACATGTGCGCATACACATGCGTGCAACAGTATGCGCGCAAATACGCGCACATACACGCGCCGGTCGAAATCAAAACCATACGAACCCAGCCAGCCCACCATGAAGTAAACGGATCATGACTAGCCCACGATGAAATGAACGGATCATCATGAACAGCCCACAATGGCGTGAACGGACCATCATGAGTAGCCCACAATAAAGTGAACCGACCGTCATGAATAGCCCACAATAAAGTGAACGGGCCACCATGAACAGCCCACAACGAAGTGACCGAACCATCATGAGTAGCCCAAACACACGACGGCCGAAAAGAAAGTCGTGAATACCCAGCCAGAACCACAAGGACGTGAAATGGACGGACCATCATGAGTACCCCATGCGCGCACGGGCCGAAAACAAAGCCACTCTGACCGGAAATAATAGGACCGCATAGACATTAATATGAAGGCTAAGCAGTCCTTTACCTTGCGCCCAGAGTGCTAAACCTAAAACACAGCCAGCCCGCAGTGACGTGCACGCACTACGTACCACGGCAAAGCCCATGGGCACAGCCCACACGCACGCAAACACACGCGCGCATACACGTGCGCATACACATACGCACATATAAAGCCACGCGCGTACACGTGCATACACGCGCACACACATACGCACGTACATAGCCACGCGCACGTACACAGGCGCGAATACGCGAGTGCATGCTCATGCGTGCGCACACGCGTCGTACGTCATGTATACGCGCGCACACACGAGGCGAGGGCAAAAAAAACAAACACACATAACACAGCACATACAAAGAAGAAGAAGGAAAAAAAAACACACTTGCCCCCCCCTGCGCCCTAGAAGCGCACGTGGTGAAACTGCCCACCCCCACCCGCCCATGATAACTGGCACCCTTTCACACCTCATCATCTAGATCCTGTACAGATAGATCATGATCTAGATTATCTAGTTCCTCACCTGCAGATGTGAGAGGTTGTGCAGGATCTGCCTCGTAGGGCAGATCCAACCCAGGAAACATGTGCTATGAATAGAGCATGCCAACTATGACGGTCCGACCCGGCACCATTAGCTAGATCACACATAACATACAGGATCAGGAATAGATTATCTATCTGCCTGGAAAGATCTAGATCGCGAAGTGAGGGAATGATCTGTAGATGATCTGCCAGCGAGGTGTACAAGCCATTAAAAAACGGCACCCAGGTTATGGTTGCCAGGGTACAACAAACTACTTCAGATCAACTCGGCTACTTCTTGCCGTTTCTGGAAAGAAGACTACTACCACATGTATGCGCAAAACAGCCACGAAAAAAAATAGAAAAAAACCTTGCGCCGCTAGGGGCGTCGTGAAACCGCCAACCGCTGCGCAGCCTTCAAACAAATGGAAACCCTTGAAAAAAAACGGCACCTACGCTTCGGTTGTATCGGGTGCAACAAACTGCTGTACTTCAAATTAGAGTTGTACCATTCTTTCCGCAGTAGTATGATAGCGGTGGGGTTTCAACAAACAACGGCGTTTTCTCATAGCCATGGGACAGGGTACACCAACGCGGACACGGCACAGGGGGAAACGAAATCGAAGCCTTTACCCTTCCGTGAGTACCAGTAGTATTCCACTGCTTGGAATTAGTGTAAGGTTTTGACCGAAAAGGGCGTTATCCCGACCCATGATCAGGGGATAGGGGACGGGGGGAAACGTTATTGAACTACAGTAGCTAGTCTTCCTCCGTGCCCGGTTGCATCGTGGCCTCAGCAGCAGTGGGTGGTTCCCGACCAGGCGGCATTATAAGCCATGGGATAAGGAGATAAGCAATGGGACAAGGGGATACGAGACACCAACGCAAAGGTTGCACCCCTCCGTGCCCGGCTGCACAGCAGTGGCCCGTAGTAGCAGTAGCGCTCTAGCTGGCAAGGGCGTTATCCCAAACCGTGGGGTAGGGGGCAGGGGACAAGAGCTCGGAGGTTGTACCCCTCCGTGCCCGGCTGCACACTAGCGGCTCGTAGTAGCAGTAGCGCTCTAGCCGGCAAGGGCGTTATCGCAAGCCGTGGGGGCAGGGGAAACCGGTATACGAAGTATAGGAGACGCGCCAGATGATGGGGGACAAAAAAACTCAGAGCTTGTACCCCTCCAGGCCCGGTTGTGCGGTGGCCTTATGCTCGAGCCTATTCCTGATGCCGGGCATCCACGAAGTTCGGATTATTTTGTTGTCGGAAAACGGGATGAAGCAGAGAGGAATGTTGATCAGGGCAGCTAGGGGGATCTTCAGGGGGAGGAAACCCGTGCTATACCTGAGAGATAGGGGAGGGAGAGGGAGGGAGGGAGGGAGGGAGAGAGGGAGGGAGGGAGGGAGGGAGGGAGGGAGGGAGGGAGGGAAGGGGAGTGAGGCCGCAGGACGCCTTATCGCGGTTCAGCAGGAGAAACGAACGTAGTGGTGCCGCGTGTTTCACCGTAGAGATTGATGTTTGAGATCGATTCATGGCGGTTTCACTTTTTTTTTTTGTTGCACCACGCCCGGGCATTTGCCGGCGCGGGTCGTACGCAAAAGGGGTGGGGGTTGCGGCGTGTGTCGTGAGGGGCGGCGAGTCCAATAATTCATCTACGTATTCTGGCTTGGTTGTTGATGACAGTCAGCTGCCCTGCACTGCAAACGAAAACAAATCATGCTCAAACATATATAAAAAAAAGAAATAAAAAAAGTAGCGAGACAACTATGCTCTACCGGTGACTGTGGTTTTGAATAGGTTGACTTAGTTTCGATGGTAGCGCGCTATACTTTACCCAGCGATATAAAAGACGAGGGGGACGCAACAGAAAACACACACAGGCCAAGCGCACACACGAAAAAAAAACAGAAGCCGATCGGGCGGAGATTCATCGGAGCAGCACGCTATCAACGCCAGTCTAGTCAGACTGCCAGTCGTCCGTTCGTCCGCAAGAGCGCGCGTGTTTACCCCCAACCTCTTTTACCCCATTGTTCAGTCTCGAAAAGGGATGCGTGGTCAATGGTGCAATGAAATGACTACGGCAAGCAACAAGCAGTAACGCCCTCCCCCCGTTCCTCTGGCTCATATCATGCATGGCCGTAGCCGTACGACCATAGACCCTAGCATCCCCACACCTCCCTCCCCCCGCCCCCTCATTCCCCGCATGCATCCCCTCTCTAAGCCGCCACTTATTCCACCCCCCACCCTTTCCCCCTCCTCTCCCCCCTACTCCCTCCCTGTGGCATTGAGCATTTTGGTACACCAGGTAGTATATAGCGAGAAAACGGTCCTTATCCTAGGAGATACATGGTGGTCACGGACGATAAGGATAGGAAGGGGATAAGGTACAAAACTTATATATTCTGTAATAGATTGAAAAAAAAACTCAAGGAGCGTCCAAATATTGGAGGCGTCTCTAGAAGGAGTAGCAACGGGGTGTTCCGTCTCGAAAGGGATGCGTAGGTCAGTGCTCAAGATGTAAGGCAAGCAACAAATGGATGCCCACCTACCCCGCTTCGCGCTTGGTGCAAGCAATGTCTACCTGGTCTGTGAAAACCCGACATGGTCCGTCCCGGCATTGTAGCGATGCGAGGGTCCATGGTCATACGACTACGGCCATGCATGAGATCGAGAACATCTCTCCTATCGAGTACACTCCCCCTTTACCCCCCCCCTGACCCCGCTCCGCAACCATCCTCACCCATGCGCCAGAATTTCGCTCCCCGCCACCGCCGCCCCCTCCCCCCCCGGCTCCCCCGCGCGCTCCGGCTTGTAGACCTTCAGCTCCACGATGTCCAACCACCTGGCCTTGGTGATGCACAGCATCGTAGCGTACCCCGTTTTATCCTCCGCCGAATAGCGGAGGGAAGAGAGGTGGAACAGCATGTTCCCCCCTCCTACTCCCTCGGGCGCCCCAGCCGAGCTGGCCACGCTGTCGATGGCGCGACCCACATCCCTCAGACAGACCTCCGGCTCGGCGCTCTCGACAGTCCAAGTCTCCCACCAGTTGTGGGGGTATCGGAAACCAGGGAGCCACAGCGCGGGTTTCAATGCTCTCTGGGATTTTTTATTGGGCCCGCGGGGCGGGGCGGGGGGGGGGGGGGGGGGGAGAGAGAAGGGGAGAAGGGGTGGAGGGTTGTGTTTACTAACTTGCTACCATGTGGTTTACAACTGAGCGAGACCTGCATCAAGTCTTGATACACGTATACTTGAGAGCTCTGAATGTGTTACAATTCGAGGGAGCATAGTTCTGCGATGGTACCGCAGGGTATTGTGCATATTTACAGTATTGAAACAAAACATCAGCTGTGCGACCGAGGACTTTGTCGGAGGCCATATTTTGCAAGTATTGTGTTACATTATACGATGATGACATGATGCCTGGCATGATACGTTTCGTACGGTGCAAAGGCAGCACTCCAGACAGCAGCCGCAGTAGTCAGCAGCCACGAGTTGGTTAGTGGTGGGAACGGGGGGAACTCTATGTTGTATAGTTGAGAGGATATACGCGCGGCCATGTTGGTTCAGTTTGCACGTTGGTTTCATCTTGCGTGTGTGCGCCTTGTTCGTCTCTTGTATTTTTGTTTTGTTTTTAAGGCAGCCGAATTTCGATTTTTTATGGTTTTTGGGATTCTCCTAGGGCTCCAGCACCTTTGTGTGACCACGAACTCCTTCGTCAGAGAGTAAATGTGAGAACAACAACAGCAGTATGGAATGGCATATGACATGACATGACACGATGCGACACGACATGACGGCATGAGGATACATCTCACAAGCTGTGTGGTGATACGATGACATGCTACGACGATGATAGGATTCTATGGTGTGTGATCATACCACACGATGACATGGTGAACCCTTGAGGATTGCAGTCCCATTTTGGGGACAAACCACTCTAATTCCAAGTAATTTCCCCCAAAACGGGACTGGAGTCCTAAATCGGTCGAGGTATTACCTACCAGGTATGGTATGCTGCACAATGCCGACAAGCTTATCGTACGAGAAGCAGTTACATCGAGCAGACAGACCGCGACCTTGATAGTCTAGACCCAATATTTACCACAGTGAGACCTTGCACAAGAGACGAATCGTACCAGACCCCGCGCCCCCTTCGAGTCCCAAAAACCCATCGATAACGTTGCCTGTGACTGGCATAACGGGATTGTTCACATCAAGGTTTCCACCCTCTCGGCATTATACTGCAAAAAATGATCCAAACATAGTTCCCAAGCATCAAAGAGTTTGGGCCCCGACGACCGTAAAGGGGGCGATGTCGAGTCATAAATAACCCTTCAGGAACAATGCAGACCCGTTTTGGGGATAAACTACATGGTGTTTGAGTGTTCGGTCTCCGAAACGGGACGACTGCAGTCCAAAAAGGGTTACGATACCGTTATTGGCCCTCTCAGGACCGCAGAGGGATGCGAGCTGTCGGTACATTTTTTTCTCTTCACGGTTTACCGCGACGGCCACCCGCGCGATTGGAGGATGATACAAAATTTGATGTCCGAGTCGCAATGGTTGAAGGGAGGAGTCAGTCGCGCGGCGCGGGCACACGACGGACTCTACCCGTACAGCAACGCTGGGCGCTCACGCTGTTTGCTCCTAGATGGTTGATGAAACCAAAGTTATCAACCAACCATTGTGTCGGTCGCCATGAAAAGGGGAGTCAAAGGGGTTAACACCAACATTGTAGTGCTCGTGCTAGCCTTTGGGACATCAGGTGGGGGGATTTTGGCCCGGGGGGGGGGGGGGGGGGGGGGGGGGCTGCTAAAACGGAAGTACAGCTGTCCCACGGTTGACTCGAGAGAACAGGACTCTCGTCTATTTAATAGAACGGAAGGGCAAAAATCTCGTAACTTGAGCGATCTACTCGCATGAACGTAAAAAAATCACCGCTTGTATATCACGGCGGGGAGGCAAGGGGGGTGTGTGTGTGTGAAAGGGGGGGGGCTCATTGTGGCTCCAGACCGTCACCTATCCCTGACTGCCATCAACACGTACGATACGGAATGTATACATGTCTGTATAAACAATGGGTATGGGGTGCAATTCATCAAAAGTCATGTCTTGAATTACTGTACAGCAGTACGTACCAATAAACAATTAAAACCGTGCGTTCGGTAGGCTATGCCGGCACGCTCGGAATTTTTAGGTGGGCGTACCGAACATACCAACAGCGTCGGGCTACTTCGTACCTAACCATACCGGTTGTGTTCGAAGCGGGTAGATAGACGGTTTTTCGGGCCTACGATGGTGTCTGATTACTAATAGTACTACGGGGGACCATAGTTAATAGGACCTATGGTATACATAAAAACCTATATATTCAACATTTTTTACTAACAATATTTGGTGCTGCTAACTATGGCCCCCCGTAATAAAACAAGGGTGGCGAAAGTAAGCCACCTGCCCTAAAAGGCGTTGAGTTGGCACAGGAGTGAGTGCGATCGTTTTCCAGCGCTCGTTTTCTCTTGACTCTTGTCAGGACTGCAGTCCCGTTTTGGGGACAAACCAGTCTAACCATGAGTAGTTAGTCCCCGAAACGGAACTGCAGTCCTAAAAGAGTTGACAACGTCGAAGGGTGCTAAATTCGTACCAGGTACGTGATATTCTGGGAAGGCTCTCGACAAGACCAAGCCGTACCGAGCCTTACCCAAGACTTCGGTGGGGAATTTACCGAGCAAGTGTAGTACCCTCGGTATACTTCGGTACATACCCTACCGAGCACATCATTTGTATGTGTGTGTGTTTTTTTTCAAGATACCATATTGACCAAAACAAATGCCACGCAATGTTGTTGTTGTTGTTGTTGTTGTTGTTGTTGTTGTCGTCACATTGAATCGTCCTTTCTACCCAGCTTCATCAGCACACCCAGTGTCCGTCCTGATTCCCTATCCTAGAGAGATACTGATTCTGTGGTCACAGACTCAGACAGAGGAAGACCAAAAATAAAAACTAAATCGCAAATTCAAGTGTCAAGCAAGTGAAGTGTCACCGTACCGCGTACGAGAACACAACAACACAAGCAAGACCGGAAAAATAAGAGCAAAAGACAATAAAACAAGAAGAAACAAAAATCTGAAATGAAAAAAAAGAATAAAGCAATGGACGGAAATATAAGGATCATTTCGTCTTCATATTAATGACGAATCGATTCTTCTATTTCCGTCTACAGAGTGGTACAAGGCAACACATTCCCCTCGGATGAAATTTCGGAAGCTCCTGTTTTATCGACAGCGAGGAGAGTGCAAACGTCTAGCGACGCGTCTATGCCGTATAATACGTGTGATACGAAAAGGCCCCCCCTATCACACGTGTGATAAGATAACACACCCCCTACCACATGTGTGATAAGATAACACACCCCCTATCACACGTGTGATAATATCGCACACCGTGTAACACGTGTGATAATATAACACCCCCCCTATCACACGTGTGATAAAAATCTCACACCCCGTATGACAGGTGTGATAAGATGACCCACCCCCTATCACACGGGTGATAAAACAACACACCCCCTCGGACCAATTTCCCGACCGATTTTTTCCATAGCACAAAGGAAAGCACACACAGGCGAAACAACGGTGATGACTTCGGCAACATCTCGACGATGTGTTACCGTAGACGCACACGTAGCTCCGTGGCAATACCTTTTCCACATCGTAGAGAAAATCTGTCCGAGGGGGTGTGTTACCTTATCACACGTGTGATACGTACGGTAGCATGGGCAGATCTTGTCGAGATCTTTCCAAAGCCGCCTTTTTTTGTTGGGTTGTTCATTTTTCCAACAGGCAGTCAGTCAGCAAACAGGGCATAATTTCGTCAGAAATAGTCAAAACTGGCGTAGCTGTGCGTCGGTAGGATTATCACTGACTATTTGCCTGGTAGTACTGCCCGGGTGGAGGTGTCGTCGGCCAACTAACTGACGTAAGTCGGCAAGTGGGCTGGCGGAACCAGCTGGTGCCCAGCTGACTTTCCGACTGAAGTCAGGCGAGTTGATGTTGTTACTGTTGTTGTTGTCGTGTGTGCCCCCCTTCATTTTTCGGGGAAACATCGGCTCGGGAAATCAACCAAGGGGGGATGTGCGAATTGCAAAACAAGTTATCTCGCGTCTTGATACCTGGAACGCAATGTTCGCAAAGACGAGTTTCCATAAATATTTTTCAACTTCACAGTACATACGCTCACGAAATGTTTTTGCTCCGTTTTTGTTTTTTTTGGAATGATAACACGGTACGACAGGCGTGAGAGGTGAGAAGAAACTATACTCGCTGTTTTTTTTACGGAGGGCTCAAACAGGACCTACGGTACACATAAAATCCATATCTCGCAATCTTTATCAACAGCATTTGGTCCTATTTACTAAAGTCCCCCGTAATAGGGATGTTTTAATAGTTGGCTGGACTTGACGGCTACTTGATAGTTGACCGGACTTGACGGCCAAATAAGAGTTGGCTGAACTCACCGGCTAGTATGATAGTTAGCTGGGCTTCACGGCTAGTTAATAATTGGCTGGACTTCATGGCTAGCTCATATTTGTCTGGGCTTCACGGCTAGTTACCGTAGTACAGCGATGCACCCATTTAAGACCATCCGGTCCAAGGCTATAATAAATATTTGTCAAGGTCATCGGGTTTTAAGGCAATATTAAAGAAAACACCTCATGAAATCGGCTTGTTGTCACGAGGGAAAAACTACTTGGAATCAGAATGGGATATGTTTTGCAGTAGCAAAATATTCGAAGAACATAATATTACGGGGGACCATAGCAAATAGGACCTACGATCAACTATTTACTTATGTTTGCCACGTAACACTATTTGGTCCTATTTACTGTGGTCCCCCGTAAATAAGAGACAAAGCCACGTTTACTGGCTTCTCAGGGATGAGAGTCTTCAAATGGGTACACCCCACTGTAATTGGGCGGCGAAATAAGCCAACTAACCGACTCGCCACCCTGGTCTGGCCGTAAATATAAGGACCGCTTGGGTTTCATATGGATGTCTAAATGGTCCTCATACTCCCCTCCAACGTGGCCTTTTGTTTTCATACTTACATCGATAAAACAAGAAACGTCGAGCCACAAACGCGCCAGTCATACAACACAAAAACACGCAGAACTCCGCGCAAACTTTTCCGCACGCAACCGACGCCACTAATACCTAGCTAGCCAACTAATGACTAGTCGGGGACTTACATACCCAACAGACAGCTAGTCGGGGGCTTCCATACCCAACTAAAAGCTAGTCGGGGGCTTACAGCGGTCGGCCAACTCCATGGCACGGCATGGTACTATTACGGGGGACCATAGTTAATAGGACCTATGGTATACATAAAAACCTATATCTTCATCAATTTTTACTAACAATATTTGGTCCTGTTAACTATGGCCCCCCGTAATATTCTACGCAACGTGAATCTCTGTGTCATAGGTTTTGTGACCACAAAGCTTGTGTGTGTCCCTTTATCAATAGGATTAAAACAACAGCACGGGCACTGGATGTGCTGGAAGTCGACGGGTATGAGAGCGGGTTATAACCCTTTTGGGACTGCAGTCCAGTTTTGGGGACAAACCCTTACAATTCTACGCAACTTGAACCCCCAAACGGGACTGGAGTACTACGATAAGAGGGTTCATATGAAGAACACACACAGCCCTAATACGGGGGGCCATGTTAAATAGGACCTACGGTACACACAAAAACCGATCTATTTACCCATTTTTACGAACAAAATTTGGTCCTATTTACTATGGTCCCCCGTACCAGCAGCAATGTCCGACGGACGGTCAAACGGATGGGGTCTCTGGCAAAATCTGGGCTGCTGCGAGTATTGTCGAGGCTGGGTTGATCATGCTCGGTGACAGACTGTCGTCGCATTAGATACGTACAGTGCATGAGTCTGGTGTCTGCGGTTACAGCCAGAGTCCAGCCATGCGTTGCTTCACGCGTCAACCCCATCAGGGACTGCACGACCGATGCGGGCACAAACCACTTGGAACCAGAGACGCGTTCTACGATAGAGGTATTAACGCACTAATAGCACATTTTCCGCCAAAACGTTTTTTCCGAATGACGGGGTTCCGTTCCTCAACCCAAAATCGTCGGAATGCCAAATCTTGTTTCGAAACATGACGTTTTTGTAGACTCGGTCCATGGGATTATTCATCGGGATGCGATTGATTCTTGCTGAAGTCAGGTTTTAGGTGAGTTACTATTAGTATGGAGCTTCCTGAGTGAGGAGGAGCCTCAGATATTTTTAGGGGGAATCTCTGTCGTACCAAAACGGTTACAAAAAAAAAAAATGTGCACTTGCTCGACTTGGGCACTACCACGTCGAGCTGCTGAAGGCCGCGGTCGGCTGCAACTCTTATTAATTTCGCAATTAAAAAAAAAAGGGTTGTATCTGTAATACGAGTGGAGCTTACTTCTTTCCATCCCATCGACATCATGCGCACGTATCGCATGGCACAGGGTACGATATCATATCGAGACATCGCGAAAATATCCTCGAAATTGATATCGACATATCCCGAAAATATTGCGTGACATATGTCGAGAATTCTCGATACCATACCGAACACTAACCCTAATTCCACCCCTAACTATTGGGGGGAGGGGCTCACGGTCGGCAGGGGCGGTCCCGCGGCTCAGCGGCGTGTTTTTGGAGGCGTTTTTCAAAAACAATAAAAAAAACGAGAGGCCGGAAGGTCAGCTTCGACGAAGTCAAAACAGACGCGCTGCAGGAGATCAGCTTCGACGAAGTCAAAACAGACGCGCTGCAGGAGATCAGCTTCGACGAAGTCAAAACAGACGCGCTGTAGCTATTGTAGCAGCAGCAGCAGCAGCAGCAGCAGCAGCAGAAACTCTCTTTGGTCTATCTTTGAAGGGAGTGTTCACAGCGCCGTGTGTCCTGTGTCATAATAACACACCATAAACGTTACAGCAAAAAAACGACGCAATCACCGTCACCAACTCTGCCCTCCAGCTCTTACCTGAATCTGGACCTGCAACTTGACATAGCCCGAAACTGGCAGCGGCGCGATGTCCTTCTTCGTCCTGCCCAAGACAAAACGCAACAGGACCCGAACACCAGGGAGCGCACCAGGGCCAGGCCACGACAGGCCAGGTCAGGCAATGGAAGGGGACGTCAAAGGGCAGGGCAGGGGAGGGTAGAGACATAGGGTAGGGGGGCGGGGAGGGCAGCAAAAGAAAGAGCGTCAGAAAGAGCGTCAGCACACCCGGGGGCTAGTTCTGAGAGACGTGAGCAAGGGCTGGGCAACAGCGATAGAGACGTGGACGTGTTCGGTTGGTGCTGCTTCCACAAACTCGGAAGGCGACGACACTACAGCGTGTGCGTGTGCACGCCCCGTCCTGCTCGGGCGTGGGCCTCGCGCGCGGGACTGCCCGCCGCCCCCCCCCCCCCCCCCCCCCCCGGAGCGGTTGCGCCAAGCCCAGTCCATCGACAAGAGCTTCGTGTCCAACTATCGCATGGCCTTTCGGGAACGTCCTCGGCAAAGGGAAGGAACAGAGGACCCGGTGAACTGATGAATAAAAAATAACGAGATGCTATCAGCTACCAGGTATATGATAAAGCTATCGGTTGGCTGGACTTCGTGGGGGGGGGCGAAGCAATCCGGCTATTAACCGAACAATTAAACTGGTACACTGGCAGTGTTTATCAAATCTCAATCTTCAAATCTCTCAACCTCCTCGAATCATCAATCTCAACCATCAACTCCAAATCATCTACGAATCCATCAACGACCAGTATCGATATCAGTAATAAATACACCGCTGAGACACAAAAAACGGCAGCAGTCAGATATAAAACGATGCTGAAGAACTCGGCGCGATTTTTCCTTCCGCACCAAAGTTTTAACGGCCGTCATTCCCATATAGCCAACCGATGACCCAGTCGGCGGCTCATGGCCAGGCAACTCACAGACAGCCGCAACAACTCGAGCATCAGGCATCAGACACGCACGAAGCATCTCGGGCTGCTGCTATTATTAGGCCTGTGGGTTGGCTGGACTTCACAACAGCTACTGCTGTAGTTGCTACGAGTACAGCAGTTGGGTGTGGCGAGGTGCACCAATTAACTGACTATTTTTAGCTGCCTACAGTGAACACCGACAAAAAAAACAACTCGAGCCACAAGGCGCGCCAGCGAGATTACTAAGACGCCCGAACTACTGCGCAAAATTCGCCGCGTGACAACTGACTGAAATACCTGGCAAACTAATGCCAACTTATAACAAGTCGGCGACTTTTAGTCGGGCAGCTCACACCGCCAGCTATCATGTTATTAGTTATGTAGGTTCCACTATGTGGGTTGAAACGCTCAAAGTATTATGAATAGTCTCATATGGTAAATACCGGACCCCTACTTTGGCGGCTGTAAAACTGCTGTTGTCTGCTGTCTGTAATCATTGTCATGCGGTACCAAAAGGGCCGCGGTTTAAGAGAGCGCATTTAGAACCTCAGTCCCGTTTTGGGGACAAACTACTTAAAAATTGAGTGGTTTGTTCTCAGAACGGGACTGCGGTTCTGAAAGGTAGTCCATTTAGCCCTTATAGGGCCTGCAGTCCCGTTTTGAGGGCAAACTACTGGTACTTAGAATCTGAGTACTTTGTCCTCGAAAGGGGGCTGACCGCGGTTTGCTCTCAGAAGGGCTGAGAAAAGCAACAGGGGGAGAAAATCGCTCGGTCTCCATGCACTGCACCCATGTGATGAGCAAACTACTTGGAAATAATACGGGAGTATTTTTACAGCACGAGTATGATATGCTATTCACACTGCTGTACGTACTACTATTAATATTACGGGGGGCCATAGTTAACAGGACCTGTGTTATACATAAAAAAACTATATATTTAACAATTTCTACTAATAATAATTGTAATAATTGGTCCTATTAACTATGGTCCCCCGTAATAATACAAGTACATGGACTGAGACTACGAATTAGAGAGAGAGTGGAGAAGGATTACAACTCGAACTCCATCGCATTGTGATACGTAGGTCCTCTCGAAGTGTAGTGCAAACGTGCACTATTTACGGGGGACCATAGTAAATACGACCAAATATTGTTAGTAAAAATGTCTAAATAACTAGGTTTTTATGTACACCAGAGGTCCTATTAACTATGGTCCCCCGTTATACTGTACCAGGTACCAGGTACGTACGAGTATTTAGGCTGCTGTGGCCCCCACTGCTGTAAGAAGGAGGAAATAGATGGAAGTACACTCACACTCACCACTGCTGCTGCTGCTTTGTGAACCATGGGCGGAATATCTCCACACGGCAACTTCTGGGCTTCTCTGCGAGCAGCGAGCCTCTGGAGCAAGGCAGCGAAACAGCAGGATGTGTGTGTGTGTTCCTCACATCAAATCGTTCTTATGATGCCCTTCGAGATCAAGAACGTCCGCGCTGAGCTGATACTGCTGCTGGGTACCTGCTTACAGTAGGAGTAGCACCTGGTATGTAGATACTTCAGGTATTGTACTCGTGAAGGCGAGGAAGAAGGTCACCCGAAGGCGGTACGTAGTTTTACCCCCCAAAAACTCTACCAGGAACGTACCTCGGGTATTATTATATTCTGTCTTTTTATACTATGGTTCGAAAGGTTTGGGGACTGCTACTGCTTGCAGTGCTTCGATTACTAGGGGCTGACAGTCTCTAGAAAACGGAGAGACGCCGCACCACCCCTGGACTTACCAAGAACCGGGTTCCTCCACGTTGTCAGCCATTGCGGTCAGGGTGGAGTCAGTTGGCGGGCACGATGAGAGAAGAGTGTGGTGAGAGCTGCTGGATGCCAAATGTGAGATCTGAAAACTTGGGTTTTACTAGATATGTTAAGGCGGTATTACATAGGGGTTTTAGCGAAAACGGAGCATGACGACGACGTGCATCGATCATATCATGATCGCGATGGTGATGGGCTCTCTACCGAGGCGTGGTACGCTTGGAGCAGGATTGGCCACGCTCACGCTCGCGTGTGGAGCTTGCGCATTCTCGACGTCGTTGACAGCTTTTTCGCCCGTACTCGGTGAGTTGGGAAACGGCTATGTTTGCAACGTGTCTTTTTGTCGTGTGCGGAGTCATCATGTCACCCCCAACCTAGAAATGGGTACTGGGTTCAAGCGTACGAGGTTACGTGACACACGTCCATGATCAGTCGTCAGCGTTGCAGATGTACAGCGCCCGTAACACGGCCTTCTGGTGCGTACGATTTTCCTCGCAGGGCCTGCAGGTGGCTTGACATCCAGGGGGAGCGAGAGCTTCGCGGTGTCTGAGCGACGAGCGTCAACTCGCGGCGTGTTCAGCCTCGGCCATGTCTCCATGTTGACGGGGGCAGCAGTGAGTATCCACATCCGCCCTTCTCCAGCGTTCAACCCGGCGTTCAAAACAACCCTCAACAAATTAGCTTGATACAGCCCCCAGTGACGGCAGTGCCTCTAGGGCGAAGCCTGGTGCATTGCGGTGCGCCGGGGTTGAATCGCCTTTTGTGGACTGCGTAAAGGTGCCGGGACAGGAAACGAAATACAACAATCAGCAGGAGCAGCAGCAGCAGCAGCAGCACGAGTAGTAACTGGGGTATGTATCATATTCAAATTAGTACCCACAGCAGAGGCGAGTTGCAGGAGTTAGTGCCATTACGTACACAGAGGACAAGCCCGTACATGTACGTTCGTAGCGGTGTTGGTGCGCTGGTGTCGCCGCTGATGGGCAGCCTGCAAGGGTACCAGGTACGTGGTACGTGCGGTACATGCAGCAGTATCACCATACGTACAGAGTACGAGCAGTCCTGCCGCCGACGCCAGTATAAAGGGGGTGTCGCTCTATGGCCGTGTCGGTGTTATTTATAGAAGCACCACTGCCTCGGCGATACACAGGCGTCAAGGATCTCCCGCGAAAACACGGCCGCAGGATAAGCTGGAGCGTTGTGTGACGTTCTCACAGAAAACCGGACAAAAGTGAGGGAGAGGGCGACCTTGCACCTCTCTTCATCTTTGCAAGATTGCGAACCACGGGGAAATAAAAAATAAAGCCCCGCCAAGAAAGACAACGTCCCGCGAGTAGCTCACAAACTCCTACGAGAGAGTGACGAGAGGGTGGACTTTTGGAGCGTCCTTCGAGACGCGTTGAAGCGTTACGAACGGGTGTTCTACGTTTTTGGGTAGGCTTTTGAATTAGGGGGCATGGTATTCACATACTGTACGAGTACATAGCGGTGAGTTGCAACGACGACGGGGCCAAGACTATGGGCTATGCGAGTTTTTCTGATAACCCTGTTGTCTCGGACATCGAATGCCTTGTTTTTCTGATAACCTCGATGATTTTGATCGCGTATGCCTTGTTGGCTGATATCGAATGCCTTTTTTGTCGGATATGTGATGTCCGATGCCTGGTGTCTCTTGTATGATGTCTCTTGCCTGATGTCCGATATCTGATGTCTCTTGTCCGATATCCGAAAACACGATGTCTCTTGCCTGATGTTCGATATATGATCGTATTTTCTACTCGTCGTGTCGGCTTTACATTTGATATGTTTCCTCCCGCTCTCACAAGACTGGCCGGCGGATACGGCAGCGGCAGCAGCAGCAGCAGCAGCAGCAGCAGTTGCGATCGGCGTCGGGGGCCGTCCCCGCGGAGGCGTTACCGAACGGGGGGAGCGTCTCGCCTGATGGAGGGCCGCCGGCTAAAACGAGGAGCGAAAAGATCAAGGGTTACCCGAGCGCCATCTACAAGTTCACGCGGCCGCACACAATCAGAGGTGGGAGTTCGGCGTTTCTCCTGAAGCAGGAGAGGTGGGGTGGGGGGTGGGGGGCTTAATAATATTTGTTTGTTTTCTAAAGTCATCTGACCATTGACGACGCATCCCTTTCGAGACGGACCACCGTGAGACGGAGGGGGGGGGGGGTACTCATGTCATGCATGACCGTAGCCGTATAACCATAGACCCTGGCACCCCTTGAATGCCAGGATAGAGCACGCCGGGTTTTCGCCGACCAGGCAAGACAGTTTTCTTGCACCAAGTGAGAAGCGCCGTGGGATGTTCGGCGAGTCGCATGAAGGGTGGCGAATTAAGCCGACACGCTGGCGTAGTATTTGTCAACAAGGAACTCAAATATCGAGCCACAAACGCGCCCGTCGGGTACGTACGAAGACGCAGAACTCCGCAAATTTTCCGCACGCGAGTACTACTGTAGTAGTATCTGCAGATACTGCAGATTCCTACAGTAGGAGTAGCCAAGTCTTACGGGCGAACACAGTAATCAGAACCAAACATGGTGTGTAAAACACAGGGGGATATATACCTGGTATATGATTATTGGGGTCCATCGCGGGTCCTGACTCCAACATTAGCCCCCCCCCGCCCGTAATACTGACTATTACGGGAGACCATAGTTAATAGGACCAAATATTGTTAGTAAAAATGGTTAAATATATAGGTTTTTATGTATACCACAGGTCCTATTAACTATGGTCCCCCGTAAATACTGTGCGACTTATAGTCGGCCAACTCGCAGCTCTACCTCTGCAGGGGTTCAGAGAAGAAAACACACGACGACTGTATGTGTAGGCATGAAATGGAGGAGTTTTTTTGCGCCTCGGCTTTTTTTCTCTCTTGCGGCCGGCGGTCGTTCTTCGTGGTCTCGGGAGGCCCGCGTGTACACACGGCTCAGCAGTGGACCCCGGCCGAGGTCCGTGGCGCGTGCTTTGGGGTTTCGAAGTCGCGAAAGCTAGCAAGTAACTACGGGATCTGTTTCCGCAGAGCCAGAGCCTGCAAGGACAATGCAAACCCCCACGTTTATTTTTTATTTTTTTGGAAAAAATGCTCTGCGATTTATTTCGTCACGCTGCTGTTCTTGCAGCTCCCTCAAGCGTTGTAGCATTTGCGGCAGCCACGATACAGCGGCAGTCCCACATCAGGCTCTTCCCTTTGTGACGGCGACGGACCGTGCTCCTGCGTGTGTGCGTGTGTATGCCATTATTCCTGCCTTCCTAGGAAATTTGAAACGAACGCGTATCGGTAGGCTCAAAGGAGCGGTGTATTTGCGGGGGCAGAACATTTTTAAACCCCCGTTCCTCGGGAATATAAAGCGACGTGCAGCCACGGGATTACCTACTCCTACAACGGCAGCAGCAGTACAGCGGCAGCAGCAGCAGTACAGCAGTACAGCAGCAACAATACAGCAGTACAGCAGTACAGCGGCAGCAGCAGCAGTACAACAGCAGCAGCAACAATACAGCAGTACAGCAGTACAGCAGCAGCAGTACAGCAGTACAGCAGCAGCAGCAGCAACAATACAGCAGTACAGCAGCAGCAGTACAGCAGTACAGCGGCAGCAGCAGCAGTACAGCAGCAGCAGCAACAATACAGCAGTACAGCAGTACAGCAGCAGCAGTACAGCAGTACAGCAGCAGCAGCAACAATACAGCAGTACAGCAGCAGCAGTACAGCAGCAGCAGCAGCAGCAACAATACAGCAGTACAGCAGCAGCAGTACAGCAGCAGCAGCAACAATACAGCAGTACAGCAGTACAGCAGCAGCAGTACAGCAGTACAGCAGCAGCAGCAACAATACAGCAGTACAGCAGCAGCAGTACAGCAGTACAGCAGCAGCAGCAGCAGTACCCCAACAAGAGTGGTGCAACAGCACCCGCGCGTCACGCCCTGGTCTTTGTGACGGCCATGGTGATGTCGTGTTTTGCGTGTGTGCAGTGTTCACCAGCAGGAGAAGATGTAAAGCCGTGACTACAGCATAGCAGCAGCAGAACATTTATACGTCCAATTGTTTTTCAAGTCGCCCACACACCTTCGAACCTATATCTTTATAGGCATACATAGGAACGCCTGCTTGCTGTGTACTTACTCCCTCTTCAACTTGCGACACCCGGAGGATCTCAAGGCAACCACATCCCGAAGGGGAATCTTGTAACTGTATTTAAAAATTGAAAAATTTACTGCTGTGAGATCGAGGATTCCGTCGAAACTCATCTTTGGAAGCCGTGTGTGATGCTTCGATCGCGCGTACCACGGGTTTTGTATTGGCCTCATGCTGGGTATACAGTCCGTATATGAGGAAGACAAAATCTGAAGCTGCAAAATTCAAGGAGTGTGCGTGTGTCTATATACAGCATCAGCCAGACGAAACAGCTCGAGCTGGCGAGGTGTTGGGTGTCGTGTCCGAACTGCGAGTAGGAAACTGCACCACACGCGTGGAGCTACCTACACGGGTCGGGTCGAACCTCGCGGGTCGGATCAGGTCGGGTAGCAAAAACCGGACCCGATCCGTGAAAATTTGATAACCTCCTGACCCGACCCGACCCGATCCGTGAGATTTCGAAACCTTCCTAGCCGAACCCGTGGGTAGGGGTCATGGCCGTGAAGAGCCCTGGTTACTGTTAATAGGGGCGGCCGTGTAATCTAGCAGCTTGCTTCGCTCGTATTAATAGTATGAACGCTTGCTTTGCCACGTGTTTGCGGGTTTGGCAGGGACCATCCTAGCCTCCGTCACCGGAGTTGCGAGAGCCCTCTCGGAGAATCCGACCGCCATCAGGTGAGAAAGCTAAGCTATTCAATAGACCGCTCGCTTCACCGCGGCGTATGGCATCAAAGATGCCGCGGGCCCATTTAACTCTTAAAAGACCTTGCCTCAAAGATGCTGTGAGGCCGTTTAACTCGCGGGAGACCTTGCCTTTCTCGGTCGCGTCGAGGCCTCTTTCAGTCCGCAGTATTTAGCATCGGTCCTCTCTCGCGAGAAAACACACACATGCTTTAAGAAATCGTGCCTAGAATTTTTTGAAGAAAAAAAATAAGAAAGTGTGCAGCCTAGGCACTCGCTTTCTATTATGGGAAAATGGTAAGAAATCTCCCCCGGTCTCGCTCGGCGAGAGTAGGGATCTGGTCTACCTACATGCAGCCGGATTTCAGGTTTCTTATATATGCGAGAGGGCCGATGCTGTACTGCATTAGCTTTAGTGTAGGGGGCGGTCAGTCGACGGGTCGGATGGCGGTCTCCCATCAATGACATCTTTCGTGGTGGTGGTGGTGGTGGTGGTGATGATTATTGATGATGATGGTGGCGATGGTGATATTTTGTTCTGGTGGGTGCGGGTGATGGTGGTCGTGGTCATCACGATCTGGAACGTTATCGAAGGTCGTGGTCGGCATAATGATGACGATGGTTGTGATGACGACGTCGACGTGACGATGACCTACTGTCTGGCGTTAGCTCAGGTTTCTGAAATCTAGCCCCGTGGTAACAAATTTGGCCCACCGTCCCAATGAAAGACCATAGCAAGTAACGTAAGACAACGTACAGCACTATAAGTACGCGGCACCACGTAAGACAATATCAGGTATCATTTTTGACCAGGCTTAGACTCTTGGTATGTGAGGCAGGATGCGTCCTGAAACGAAACAGTAATGAAAAATGGTCAGTACGTTTCGTGCTAAGGTCGTGTTTCGTGTGCAAGTTGAGCGAAAACAAACGCCAACTCATAATTTCTTATATGTTGGGTACTGTATCACCCGTTTTTTTGCGGCCTAGCGCACCGTGCTCGACTGATTCTCTGGGTGCACCGTTTTTTGTTTTTTTTTTCACTCAAACCTTCGCGTCTCGCCTGGTTGCTTGTTCTGTGCTGTCGTACGATTCATTCGTCGTCTTCCGGTAGCTTGGACCTGGTCCCGAGAGCGGTGCTCGGACTGGTCGCGCTTCTCCTGGGGAATGCGTTTATTGTCGGGATAAACCAGATCTACGACGTCAACATCGATAAGGCAAGCACAGAAGCGCGACGGCGGCAGAACGAGCGTGCATCAATGGTGCACGCTCGTATGGGATTGCCTTGCCTTGTGCCTCGCGGTGCCTTGCCTTGCCTTGCCTTGCCTTGCCTTTTCTTGTCTTGTCTTCCCTTGACTTGACTTGACTTGACTTGACTTGCCTTGACTTGACTTGCCTTGCCTTGACTCGGCTTACCTTGCTTGACTTGCCTTGACTTGCCTCGCCTTGTCTTGCCTTGAGTTGACTTGCCTGCCTTGACTTGACTTGCTCTGCCCTGCCTTGCCTTGCCTTGCCTTGCCTCGCCTCGCCTTGCCTTGCCTTGCCATGCCCTGATGACCTGCCTTTCCCTCCATTGCCTTGCCAACCCCTATATCCTCACCAGGTTGTACCGCCCTATGACCTACAGTATGCCCCCCACAGCCTTTTTCATTTCGTTGTCGTAACCTGCTATCAGGTACCGTATCACACGGGTGCCGGGCCGAATTTCAGAGCCGATTTTCTCCCAAACCCTGGGGGGGCACGCACAACCCTCAAAATAATATGGTGGCTTTGGAAAGACCTCGACGGGTCCACGTGTAGATGTATATCGCCCGGTGTTTGCACCGTCCCCATTGTCAGAAAAATCACAATCGAAATTCGTCCGAGGGGTTGTGTTATCTTATCACCCTAGGGTGATAGTGTTACGCAGTACAATAGACTTTACGTGTCGTGATTTTTTCGGGGATAAAAATGGGCGCCCCTGCGCGTGCACATCCTATTATATCGTCAAAAGCCTCGCCGAAAGATCACGGCGTGAAGTGCACGGTGGTCGATCCCGCCCCCCGTCCCCCGTCCCCCACCTCCTCTCGTCTGCACCCGCTTTTGATCTAGCCGCGTTTCGATGTCCCACCCCCCCCCTGCCCCCCCCCTTTTTTTTCAGATTAACAAGCCTGAGCTTCCCGTTGCCTCCGGAGAGATAAGCACCCGCTTAGCCTGGGGGCTAGTCTTTGGGAGCCTCGCGGCGGGGCCGACAATCGTCTACAACACATTCAGCCCCCTGATATTCCGACTCTACTCCTTCGGCCTCCTGATTGGTGGACTCTACTCCGTCCCGCCCTTCAGCTTCAAGCGCTTTCCCGTGATGGCGGGGCTTACGATAGCCTGCGTGAGGGGTTTCCTGCTGAATTTTGGAGTTTACTATGCGGTGCGCGAGGCCCTGGGGCTGTCGTTCAGGTGGAACCCCGCAGTGTTGTTCCTGGCGCGGTTTATGACGGTCTTCGCAGGAATCATCGCGGTCACCAAGGTCAGTTGAGTCGTCGCTTTTTTGTTTATTTTTGTTGTTGCTGCTGGGCTGTTTTTTTTTGTCTGTTCGTTTCCGTGTGTATGAAACGATTTTTTTTCACATCAGGCAGGTCACGATCTATCTGTCCACTGCTGTGCGTACAGTAGATCGTCTGGGGTCCTAATCTCCCGTTATGATATGGTGAGCAGGATCTGTAGAGCGCGGATCCAACGCAGGAAACCTGAACTACTGTAGAGCGTGCAGATAAAATTATACGGCTTCCACCTGGTAGCATGAGCTAGATCATACAGATCATACAGATCATCTGCCCTGAAAGATCTAGATTCTTCATGTGGGGCTGGGGGATCTGTGCGATGTGTGAACATTTTACGAACACGTCAGCTCTGTGAGCTGTGAGTTCTACCGATTCAATACTGTAGTCGAAAACTCATATTTTGTTGCCGAAAAACTGCGTGGTTTTCCGGCATGATTTGTTTTTCCTCTTCTCCTCCGGAACGTTGACATGTATTTGCTTGTTTTTTTTCGCTACGTGATGATATAATACCTCGATTCATTTGGACTGATTTTGGTTCTTCTCTTGGCTTATTTTGTACGTGGCTACGCAATTCGCACCAGACCCTTAAGGTATCTCTATGTTACGGGGGGGGGCTACTGTTGTAAGAATCAGAACCCATGATGGACAAAAAAATAATACATTTCCCTATGTTTACGCACTATAACTTGGTTCTGGTTACTATGACGGGGGACCATAGTAAATAGGACCAATAGTGTTGGTAAAAACAGCTGAATATATAGGTTTTTGTTTGTACCGTAGGTCCTACAATAGAACCAAATATTGTTCGTAAAAACAGGTGAATATATAGGTTTTTGTTTGTGCCGTAGGTCCTATTTGCTATGGTCCCCCGTAAGAAGAGGGTGAAGAATCGGCATGGACACCGGATGTGCTGGATGTCCTCAGATAGAGAGCGGACCTAAATGTGTATCTGGTACACAGCGTATATAGGCACGGGGCGCTATGCAGGGCGCTCGCTCCTTGCTGCCCGATCAACCCCGCGTGGCGTATATACGTAGGCGTAGGTAGCGACAGTTGCTGGCGTGTTTCATCCGGGGGCTTCGAACCGGATGTCCTTGCTCATTATTTCCCCTCCACCTCCTTCTCCTCCTCCCACCCCCAAATCGTGTGATTGCGCCGCATACACCAACCGGTACAATGAAACGGTATTGGTTGCTCCGAGTGTGCGTGATTCCGAGCAACGAAGATAGACCGTTTTTTAGCTCATTGTTTTCTGGCTGTCTTTTTAGCTTCCCAGAAGTGAGCAACTGCTACGATAGTACAACGGTTGCATATTACGGGGGGCCGTAGTAAATAGGACCTAACGTTGATAATAAAGATTGCGAAATATGTAGGTCTTTGTGTGTATCGTTGGTCCTATTTAATATGGTCCCCCGTAATAGGGTGATACGTTTACTATTATTAGGACCACTTCGGGCGGAAATGTAGGAACCGTTGGGGTAAAAATAGGATTACCAAACGGTTCTTATATTTCGGCCCAGAGTAGTATTTGTTGTCGGGGCTGGGGCGCAGAGGCATTCTTGTCGACCTGCGCGAACGAGCTTATGCGAACTTGATGTTTCGGGCGGCGTATTGAGCCTCTCCTTCACGTGGGGAGATCAGACAACAAGGCAACACCCCTCTAAGGCATCTCTTCCGCCGCAAATATTTTTCGCCCGAGGGACCCCCCTGCTGTCTGCCTGGAATACCTCTCTTCTACCCCCGCCCCGCCTCCCTTCCGCCTCCCGCCTTCCGCCTCCCTTCCAAAATCCTAAGCACCGTTCAAGGTCGAGAATCAACCGCTCAATCGGTGGAACTCACAGCTGCTGTGATTGCAGCAGTTTTACTAATAACTTTCACGAAAGCCAACAGCAACCATCAACACAACCAACACCGCTATGATGCATACCCCTCTCCCCCCTTGCCCCAGGACCTGCCTGACGTGAAGGGGGACAAGGAATACAACATCTCCACCTTCGCTTCCAAGAGGGGGGTCAAGTTCACCGCGCGGGCGGCTTGCGCCGTCCTGGCCGCAAACTACGTGTCGGCTATCGTGCAAGGCGTCATGTCGCCCGGTGAGGGCCCTCGAAGGCGTCTTTTAGGAAGGGGGTAGGGGACGGAGGGGGGTGGGTGGAGGGAGGGGGGAGAGCTCTCAGGCGTGTTTCGCGGGGAGGGGATGGGAGACGCGGGGGGCGGACGGGGGGGGGGGGGGGGGGGGGCGGGGGGGGGGGGGGGGGCGGATATAACCGTGCGGTCTGGGCCCGCCAACGAGAAGGTCGATTCCGTCCGAAATGCCTCCATCTCTACGAAGGAAGAGGCCTCACTAGAGATTATTGCCGTGTATCATTAAGATAACACACCCGGGTGATAACGTAACACACCCCCTCAGACGATTTTTCGGAGCTGACTTGCTCTCGACCACGGTGAGAGCGCAAACACCGAGCGATGCGTCTGTATGGAAGGGTCTCCACGAGTTCTTTCCACAGCCAGCATTCATTCTGGTTGCGTGTGCCCCCCCCCCCCTCCCCCCCCTCCTCCGTGTTTTTGTAGAGAATCGGCTCTGACGTTCGTACCAGGGGTGTGTGTGTTATCTTATCAACCGTGTGATACGGTATACCGTCCTACACTCTGTTTTTGTTTAGCACGTCGCACAGATAGATCACGATCTACGTAGATCGTTTAGATACTAGCCTGCGGTTACGATATGTTGGTGCAGGATCTGCATAGTACAGGTCCAACCAGAGAAAATATGTGCTCGTAGATTCATGCAGATTATACGGCTTCCACCCAGCAACATGAACTAGATCTTACAGACTCACAGATCATCTGCCCTGAAGGATCTAAATCACCAACTGTGGGAATCGATGATCTGTCCGATGTGTCAACTGTTTACAGGGTATATTTTATGCAGTGCTCGCTTTTTTTACATCCCTTTTTTGCACCCCGGGTCCCCTCCGCCCCCATACCGCCAACTTATTATAACCGGTGCCAACGCCGCCCATTTTTCGTTACGTTTTTTTCACAACCGGGTCATGGTGGGAGGGTACTCGCTAAAGTTTTACCCCCCCCCCCCCCCCCCCCCCCTGCCCCTCCCGCCAACTTACTATAACCGGTGCCGGTGCCCCCTCACCGATTCTGGGTCGCTGTAGCCGGCGTGTTCAACAAGCGGGTAATGGTGGGGGGACACTCGCTGCTGCTGGTCGGGCTGGGGGCCTCTCTCCGACGGCTGGTGCCCGACTCCCAGGATAGCGTTAAGGGCTTCTACAAGCGAATCTGGGACCTGTTCTACCTCGAGTACGCTATGTACCCCTTTATTTAATACGAGCAGCTGATCGGCGGGCTGGCTGCTGGACATTTAGGTTGCCGTTTTTTTTCCCCCGCATCGTACTGCACTGCACCGCTCAAGCGTATGTGGGACCTGTTTTACCTCGAGTACGCTATGTGTGTACCGCTCTTTTGAGGGGGCAGCTGATTGGCGGGCTGGCTGCTGGACGTTAGGTAGCCGTGACACTCACACGGCAGTGTGGTGCCGTGCAGTCCCGCGAGAGCGTCCACCCTTGTAGGAGTGCACCCAAATTTTTGCGGACAAATTGCTTGGAATTTGTGTCGGTTGATTTTGGCGTTAATAGAAGGATTTGCAAGCGCGCATCTCTGAGACCTCTTCGTGTGAGAGGATAGCTGATTGGCTGGATGACTGCTGGACGTTAGGTAGCCATTACGCTCACATCGCAGTGCATTTCAGGGCAGTACGGTCCCAGGAGAGCGTTACGCTCACAGGACTCCACCTTTTTGTTTTAGGATAAAGAAGTTGGAATCTGTGCGGGTTGATTTTTGGGGCTGTACACGGGTCGGGTCAACCCTCGCGGGTCAGGTCAGGTCGGGTCGGGTCGGGTCGGGTAGCGGTGACCGGACCCAATCCGTGAGAACTTGAAAAACCTCCTTTCCCGACCCGACCCGACTCAACCCGACCCGTGAGATTTTGAAAACTTCCTTACCCGGCCCGCGGGTTGCGTTCGTGACCCGTGGAAAACCGTTTTTTCAGTAGCAGACGGGTTTGCAAACGCATCGATACCTCGCTCTAGCCGGAAATGTGAGGGGTGTTTGTACGTTGATCGTGGACACTGTGGACACTCAAACGATCCTTACCTGGTACCTGGTACCTTTTTCGGGCAAAGAAGTGGCGCTGGATATTAATAGTGGTGAACGATAAATGAATGAAGGCATGACAACAAGGCAGAGGCATGGCACGACATCAACCGGTGGTAGCCCTTCATCTGATCTGACAGGGGCAGCTGGTTTTGTGGGCTGGCTGCTGGACACTATGAGGTTGCCGTCTTTCCTGCATCGTACTGCGCTGCACTGCGCAAGCGCGTCTGGGATATTATTCACGACTATAGTCACCTACAGTAGACCATGGGGTTGTTCATCGAGTCAAGCCTGCATGTGCACTCAACGTCAGTTTTGGCCCGCGTATGTACAATTAGTGCTATTCATACTATAGCACTGCAGTTTTCTAGCAGCCTTTTCCGATCTCTTTGCGCCACTTGTAGTCCGTTTCGTTTCAGAAGTGTCCTCCTTCTTTTTTGTTGTCTTTTTAGTTCCTGTTTTTTCGGTCTGGCTTGTGTCGTCGTGCTCTCGCACCCGGCACGTTGGCATTCCACTTGCTTCACCCATTCATTTGCGATTATTTTGGCTTGTTTTTTTTTGTCTCTTGTCTTACAGTCTGTGACCACAAAATCAGTATCTCTCTAGGGTGAGGAATCGGGATGGGCACTGGGTGCACTGGTGCTGTTGGGCACAAAAAACGGTTTAGTGTGAAGACATCACACGCAGTAAGGGCGTGTCTTAACCCCCTCCGAGAGCATTGGCACGAACCGAATGGAATTTTATTTTGCCGCATGAATTAGTCCTGATTGGCTGTGGAAAACGAATAGATTCAGCGCAGCCCGAGAAAAACAGTATATCTAGGAAGAGGAAGAAGAAGTGTTGCACCCCCTTTTCTTGTTTGGGAGAACCGAAAGGCCCGACCGAACGGGAACAACTAGCAGACTTTTTTATGTAGATGGCCACCACCGAAGATTGATGTGGACACCAATTTGCCGTGGCATGGGCAAAAGATACCGTTCGTGCCGACTCGGCTGGCGAGATCCAGGATTCTGTATGGACCCGAACACGTTTTTTTTAGATAGGAACGGAACGAATGACCACGAGCAGCCTCGTTCCGTTCCGCTCTAACCATGCTCCTTGGAGGGAGTTGAGACACGCCCTAAGTCCTGTGAATGATCGTGTGGAACGCCTACCTCAAGTGAAGAGGCTCAGAAAAATTAGGCGCTACGAGTGTGTTAACCCAATCGTAGCAGGCGTCCAATACGATTTCTCTCAAGTCCGGTATATGCGTCGGAAAAACGCGGTAGAGGATATATTGAGAGTTCGACGTTTCAAATTTCGACTATTAATAACTATCGAAACTTTCGGTAGAATGATGTCCAACACTATTATGGTAGTGCAAACAGTGCATTGCGGTTTGTATTGACTGATGTGCTGGTCTGTTGACCGATGCGCCCCGGTCTTCGAACCGACCGATCTATTGGCCGATGTGCCGGTCTATTGGCTGATGTGCCGGTGTATTGGCCGGTGTGCGCGTCCGTTGACCCATGGGCGGTCTATTGACTGATGGTCGGGTCTATTGGCTGACATGCGGTCTATATCTGGTGTTCGAGTCTATTGGCTCATACGCGGGTCTATTGACCGATGTGCGGTCTATTGGTTTGGCTGTTATTTAACAGTAGCGATCGTATCCCCGCTGCATCGTGCTTCTACATTCGTGTAACATAGCGCCGGGCGATTATCTGTTCTTGAGTTCGTTATGTTCTAGTGCTTGCTTCGAGATGCACGCTGAACTGTTTCGGGCACGCTGGAACCCTGAGGGGAGGAGAGGGTGGTCGAAGCAAGCCGCTCTTTTTTGGTTGGGAGGAGGGGGAGGGACTGATTGGTTGGAACCCCGCCTAGCTGTGACGCGTCTGTGGCCACATTCTTGTGTATCCCTTGAGCCGACGAGTGAGAACGAGGGAGGCGGTAAGGGGAGGGGAAGGGGAGGGGGGGCACTTGGCACTTTGTGCGTTTTCGGCTAGAGTTGAAGCTGGTCGGCAGGCGGTCGCTGTAGGGGGGATCGGGGGCATTCTCTTGTTTTTGCCCGCACTTCGCGTTTTGTGCGTTGTGGGCTTGAGTTAAGGACTGACTACAGGCGGTAGCTTTAGCTTTAGGGCGGTCGGGGGCACTCTCTTGTTTTGGCCTCTCACTACGCGAAGAATTGCGCCCCCATCCCCTGTTTTTGTTTCTTGTTAAATCAATGCTACTACGATTAAGAACTGATTAGACTAACAAGGCGGCCCTTTGAAATGAGGAGGCCGGCATGCCTTGGAATACTGTTGATGTACAGTCGGTAACGCAGTATATCAAGTAAAAGTCGACGAACAAGAAATGAAACCTAGGTGAGGCCCATTCTCATCGGAGAGCTTTTTTTCCAAAATTTCCAAAGTTTGGAAAAAAAATGAAAATATATATCAAGATACGGAGGCGTTCTGTCACAATTTTGATCATTCTTCAGAAGCAAAAAAACAGGAAATTTATATTTCACATATTTGGAAATAAAAATCAGGAAAATCTGGAATATTATGTTTTTTCGCGATTTGTTTAGGAAATTATTGGGAAAAAACCTCTCTGATAAGAATGACCTTATATAACAAGAAAAGGCCACGCTCCTCTTGGAAGACGCTACGCAAGGAGTGGGATTAAGAAATCATGATCAACGGCGAGCGCTATGATGCGTACACTAAACCCCACCAGAGCATACACACAAATAATACTCTACATATATGAACAGCGAGGTCTAGGGTTTGTTCCAGGCTTTGATATCACAATTTACATATCACGCAGCGCTTTGTCTCAGGAGGACGCAAACTAAAAAAATAAGCAAAAAAACGGATATGGCCCGGGGAGTTGCTTTACTGCTGGCTGCCTTACCACGACCATCTGTGGTGTTGGTGTTTTCATTGCGGGCGATCCGAAACCAAACCCGCAGTTTATAGTTGCCTCTAAATCGGCGGCTTATCGATGCACATTTTAATATGCTTCGCACATTGTTAAAGGTACGAGTAGGTGTTACTTGTTGGCGAGCCCGTATACATGCAGTAGTAGTAGTAGTAGTAGTATTACGGGGGGCCATAGTTAATAGGACCAAATATTGTTAGTAAAAATGGTTAAATATATAGGTTTTATGTATACCATAGGTCCTGTTAACTATGGTCCCCCGTAATAGTAGCAGTAGTAGTAATAGCAGTAGGAGTAGTAGTAGTAGTAGTAGTAGTAGTAGTAGTAGTAGTAGTAGTAGTAGTAGTAGTAGTACTAGTAGTACTAGTAGTAGCAGTAGTAGTAGTAGTAGTAGTAGTAGTAGTAGTAGTAGTAGTGGCCCCTCAATAATAGTGCCGCCTGCCCGCTATATTGCCGGTGAAATGGCTTGACACGGGTGGGATCAACCAGTGTGGCAGTGTGCGGGGTAATTAGTGCCGGTTGCCGCTACATAGTGCCGGTATAGTTGGCTGGCACACACCGGCACTATAGAGGGACCGGCACTACTGTGCCTGGTGTAAGTATGTATCTATTTCGGGGGACCACAATAATTAGGACCAAATGTTGTGAGTAAAAATAGGTAAATACCCTGGTATAGAGGTTTTCGTGTATACCATAGATAGGCCCTATTAACTATGGTCCCCCGTGATAGATGCGACGAAAACCACCCGGCGAGGTCAAGTTAACGTCCTCCATAGGAACCTACAGAAGTTACGTATAGCGGGCTAAGATATGACCACAGTGAGAATTGCGATATTATCAAGCGCCTGTCTACAACAAGCAGTCGTAGTAGTAAGAGAGTCGTGCAGCTAGCTGCTGCTGCAGCGAAAAAAGCAGCACGAGTATCGGCATGATCTGCGCTTGCGTGCTGCGCAGTAGTTCCTTACCAGGTACATTGCAGGTCGGCAAAGCTTCCCCCTATAACCTGCTGCTGTTAATAGCAGCCCCCCGGCTGTTTCGTGTGGGCAGCGGTGGCGAGGTGTTTTATATATTCACCCCCGCGGGAGAATAATATAAAAAAAAAAAGGTACCAAACTCAGCACAAAAAAAAAGGTACTAAACTGTACGTTGTCGGCTCTAAAAGGGGTGACTCTTCATCATAATAATGCTGGTACCCATCAGTCTGCGTACAGTAGGCTACTGTATGTTGTACAGTAGCTATTAATAGCAGCACTAAATATATATATATGTACCGGAATAAAAGGTTTATATGCATATTAATAGTCAATGTGAACGGTCCTATACTCCGTATTATATTTCCGAGCAGAGTGGTACGTGTTGTATGGATTATTTATGGGTTTCCTTGTTTCTGAGGTTTTCTTCTGTCGGGAAAGTTATTAGTGATCCATGTTGAAGATCATGCTGCACATTGTCGGATGGCAAGAGAAATGATAATTATTATTATTTTCCCCTCCTGTAGCTCAGTATAAATAGGTAACACCATCACATCTGACGTCGTCCAGGTCACGGGTTCGAACCTTACTTCGAACGTTTCTTTTTTTGTAGAAACGCTTGCGCGTGCATCCATCCCTCAAAACACATCTCCCTGGTTCCCCAGGTAATGAAACGAAGCGGGTAGGTCAGCGTACAGACGTGTACGGTTCCGACGCCCCAAAGATCCCGCCGTTCAGAGGGGGGGAGAGTGTTCTAAGGATTTTACGCTGGGTTGCTGGGTATATAGTCGATCGATATTTTACCCCTATAGCTCAGTAGGCAATTATTAATACCATCAACATGCATACATACGTAGGTTATGATATCCCCTCCACAAACCAACATGAATAGTGCCCCTATTCACAACAAAAACACCAATAAAAGCCTTGCAATAAACGATCACGTGCACCGTGCAAAGCGCCTTTCTTGGGGTATCAAAGAAATTTAGATACACACCTCCTCCTCTACCTGCTGGTGTGCGGCGGTATATCTCTTCTTAAACGTCGGCCCAAAGCCCGACCCAACCCCCGACCCCAACCCCCAAAACCCTATTATAACGCCCTAACCCCTGACCCCAACACCCTCGCTATACTAACCGCCGTGTTACACAACATGTATGTGCTGTATGTATAAGTGTGACCAGATATCAACACACACCCTTAACCCGTTTAGAACCGCAGTCCCGTTTTGGGGACAAAACACTTTTTTGGGGATTAGAGTGGATTGCCCCCCCAAACAGGAGACTGCAGTACTAAAAGGATCGAGGTGAATTTTCAAGTTTTGCCTTTCTTTTTCGACAGCAGGGCGAGAGAGTGCAAACAAAAACGCCGAGCGAGAGACGCGTCTGTCTGTGAAACAATAACCTCGACGAGATCTTATTCCCGATGCCGCCTTTTCCATTCGTGTGCGCGCCCGCCCACCCCCCTCCCCGGTTTTTGGGTTTTTTGGAGAACCCGCGTCTGAAATTCATTCCAGAGGGGGGGTGTTTATATCTATCTGGCGTGTTATTTATACGGTAAAACCCACGTCTCATCGGGTCCAGAATACGGGGACCATATATAGTCAATAGGACCTATGGTATATATATATAAAAACCTATATATATAACCGTTTTTACTAACAATCTTTGGTCCTGTTAACTATTAACAGGGTCCCCCGTACGTAGTTGTATAGCAGGAGGAGTTGGGCGAATCAAGGGGGGTCAAACGTGAAGCAACGATATCTCACAGAGGAGAGAAGAGTCTCTCAGAAAAATCCTCGTTGACAAGTTTGTTCGTCATTCCGGTATATCGCCACTCATCGATCAGCCAAGCAAGTTTTTTTTTGTCGATGACGGCACATTTCTTCTTCTAAACAATCCTCGAACATAACACTATAACACGCCTCATTGCCACGTCGTCCCAGACCCATCCCAACCCTGACCCTAACCCCTGCGAGACTTTGGGGGGCGCGGCGTCGGCAGGAGGAGCGGTCGCACGGCTCCGCCGCGCGCGTTCCGGCCGGCGTTTCGGCGTTTCGGCCAAAATTAGAGCGGCAGGCCGAAAGATATGTGCGTGCACAGCAGTATTAATGGTAAGTACCATCATCAGATCACCTGGAAGAGATCATATATACCTGGTATGTAGTAGTACCACAGCTATGATGTCATGTCCATAGGTAATGTTCCTCTTCCCAGGGATGGGGGAGAGGTTCGGGACCGTTCCCGAAGTTCTTCGTGGAAATCAACCATTTTAAATTTACCCCGCTTTATTTTTGTCCAATAAACTGGTACAAATATCACCCTTGCTCCTTCATAGCACAGCCAGCAGCCTCACACACTGCTGCCTCTGCGTAGCTGCGGTTGTTGCTGCTCGAGTCCACGGCTTGGTCCTACACAGGTAGCCCCTTGAGCTCGACCACCTCCGGCGAACGCACTCTCACCGCGCAGGCGCTATCTATGCAGGCAGAGGTACGGCGGCGTTGGGTCTCGATTTATATGTAGGTGGTACCAGGCACCACAATGACCGTAAAAATAGGACTCGTTTGTAGTCTAATGTCGATATAAAACATGAATTATTTTCAAGACCATAGACCCCTGCAGTCAGGTTACGAAGTACCAGGTACCTGGTATGCGACTTGAGAATCCTCCCTCCAAGCTTCCTACCTACCCTGTACCAACACCAGCGGCTGCCGACGGCCTTCGCAGGTGAAAGTAGCATCCCTACCCGTATTTCCCTACCCGTCTCTCCCTTGGCTAGGACGCTACTGATCGTACGAAGACCAGCGCGAGAAGCATGAGTTTGCTGGACGTGCAGAGCGAGCAACTCGCGGTCAAGCTTCAAAAGGAGGCAGACGCACGCCAAGGCATCTTCGACATAATTGAAGGCACAGAGGAGAGCCACGGTAGCCAAGGTGCCCGCTCGAGCGCTGACTTCTCTGCTCCCGGCGAGGCGCCCAGCACGGCGCAACCGTCAGCAGCAGCAGCAGCAGCAGCAGCAGCAGTAGCAGCAGCGCAGGTTTGTGATCTGTCTGCGTGATTCTTGCCATCGCCCACGCGTAGTTTGTAGTTTAGAGTTGTTGTGTGTAGTGTTCTGTGTTCGAGTTTTCCCGCACCGTGTGTACTCTCACAAATAGAGCATGCAAACGGTCCTTACATTTCCGTTTTCAGTACAGCAGTAGCTGCGTCCCCCCGCCCCCCCCCCCCACCACGAGTTGACGCGGCTTGGCTGAGCACAAAGCTGCTGCTGTTGCTGCTGCTGGTGGTACTGGTACTCCGCTCGTGCGTGGCACCAGCTACTACTACCGGAGGTACTGGCATACAGTAACCATTAATAGAGCCAATGAACCCTATACATAATACCGGTATACTGGAGCCAATACCTTGTGACGTTTCAGTGCACGAAATGGTACTTCTTTTTTTCTTTTCTTTTTTTTCTCTCATCCCATTCATTATCTTCGCAAATATTCTCTCTCTCCTTCCAACTCGTAACTCAGATCCGGGGTCACATAGCAGGCTCTTCTCCCCCCTTCCCGCTACGGTACGTGCCTTCATTTTTTATCGCGAGAAGATTTCAGCCTTTTCTTGCCTCGTCGACTCGCATCGAATTGGTACTGGCCGACATCAATTGGAAGTTGAGCCTGCTGCAAGTATTGTCGTCTCGTCCAGGGGAGCGTCAACGGGAGTCACCGGCCAGTACAGAGTCATTCGCTAGGGAAATCATGGAAAACGCGCGAACGGTTCACGCAGCTTGCAAAGTTGAAGTATCGACCGATCTGCCGATCGGTTGAACTCACAGCTGGCGCACTTTTTCAGCCCTTCATTAAACAGCAGTATATACTGCTGTTGGTAACCCCAAGGTCTAAATTGTCCGTCATCGCTCACAACAGAGCGGCAGTACAGATGCAGGCACAACTTTAGTAGAACTGCGGTACAGCGGTATGAGCACGCAGCAGTATGTACAGCAGCACAGCAGCAGTATATACCAGCTGCAATTACAGTAGTCACGATACGAAGCCATTGCTGTTAGGATATTTACGTGGGCATCCCAACCCGAGAAAAACAACACCCCATCAAAGAACCAGCGGGTCTCCCATCAAACCTTATACATTTTTAGCACCGCAGTCCCGTTCCGGGGACAAACTACTTAGAATTTGGCTGGTGTTTCCCCAAAACGAGACTGCGGTACTAAATGGGTTAACACCCCCCTCCTCCCCCTCCCCTCCCCATCAACCCCCCCCCCCCCCCCTCCCCCGCTCCCCTCCAGCCCACCACACCCCCACCCGCCCTAGGAGCCTGGGGAACTCCCGGACGAAGCGCTGCCGACCTCCTGCGCTCGGCCAACCCCTCTCCTCCGCAGAAGAACGCCAACGAAAGCGTGGAAAACCGGACGCAAACATCAACCTCGCCTGGTGCTAGCACCACCACCTCCTCCACCAACACAGCCGACGGCGCTAGTCTGTCGGCGGTGACTCCCATAAGCGCCAGCGCCGTAAAGGTGCTGGTGGGGATGGGTATTGAGGAGGGGTGGGCGGCGGCGGCGTTGAGAAGATGTGGGGGGTCGGACGTGAGCAGGTCGGTTGATTTTTGCTTCTCGCATGACATGGCTCGTCTGGCTCAGGAAGATGCGTCCTCGGGGGCTTCTCTCTGCGCTTTGAAGGTGAGGGTGGGGGGCTGGGGTAGTGGGGTCGGGAGTGGGTTTGTAGTTGGGCAGGGAGCGGCGTAGGGGGGGGGGGGGGGGAGGGGGGGGTACTCACATCATGCATGGGCCGTAGTCGTTGTTGTTGTTCTCGCATTAACTCACAATTCAATGCAGTCCGTGGTCGCAGGACAGGCTCCAATAACTCTGGAATGGAAGAAATACCTCAAGTAAAAAACAGAGGCAAAAACAAAAAACAAGCATACGCACTCCACCACTGCGGGCACCAGGGAAGCAAAAAGGAGACTATTAATGGCAGACAAAAACCTAAAAAAGAAGATGAAGCGAAGCAAAAAGAAACAAAACAAAACAAAAACAGACGCAGATAGCAAAACGCAAAAAAAGGCAAAACGAACCTTACTAACAAAGACACAAAGAGGTACAAACGGGAATGAAAGAAAAATGACAAAAAAGAAGGGACAAAAAAAGCGATAATCACGGGCGGGGGGGAAAGAAAATACGAAAGGCAGGCACTGGAGCATACAGCACACGCAAAGTTGCCCAGGTGGCACCATGCTAGTTACTTGGGTCCCAAAGAAGGGAGTGCATCATGACGATGATGGCCGTAACCAGGCTTCAGTCTGTTGGGCAGACCGCCTCAGTCGTGTGACCATGGGAGGGGGGGCGTACTCATTGGTTGCTTGCCGTGATCCGTGTGACCATTAACCGCGCACCCCTCTCGAGACGGAGTGGGGAGGAGGAGGAGGGGGGGGGGGGGGGTACTCAACTGATATCCATAGCCATAGCCGTATGACCGTAGTCCCTCGCGTCCTTACAATGTCGGGGCGGAATACGTCGGGCTTTCACCGTTCGGGCAGAGAACTTGCTTGCACCAAACTCAAGGCCATGAGGTGCGCTTGAAGGGTGAGCTGCATCCTTCTAAGAACCGCTCGTCAGGCGGTCTTCGGTGCCTTGTGCGTACTTTCAAGCGTATGGATGACGGCATCGAATGTATGGAGGGGGCGGGAGTGGGGGGGGGGGGTGGAGGGATAGTGGTGTTAGTGGTAGTAGGGGTAGTAGTGATGGTGGTAGTGGTGGTGGTGGTGGAGGTAGTAGTGGTGGTGGTAGTAGTAGTGGTGAACACCCCATCAAGACCCCCCCCCCCTTCATACGACGACGGCCATGCATGATATTGAGTACCCCCCCCCCCCCCCCCCTCCCACCCCTGCCTGTCTCCCTGCCCCCCCCCTCCCCCCCGCCGCCCTCCCTGCCTTCCCTCCCCCCCCCCCCCCCTGCCTCCCACCCCTCTCTGCCTCCGCCCCTCCCTCTCCTGCTTCCCTCCCACCCCTCCCTCCCTCCCACCCCTCCCTCCCCCCCACCCCTCCCGAACGTTAGCCGGATGCTGACGGAGACATGGCGTTTGCGTTGGCACTAGAAGAAGAAGAGAAGAGGGTCTTCGAGGCGAGGCGCTCGGCTGCCGCGGCCGCCGCTAGAAGGTCTACCGAGGAAGGCACTTTCGGGTCCAAGATTAGATTCGCCACCTCCACCGCTTCCTCCTCCTCCGCCGCCTATAGTGCTGGCGGTGGTGATAGTGGCGCCGGTTCCACTCCGGCTCAGCCACGGCGACGATGGGGAGTTGCAGACGTTGAGGCGTTAGAGGAAGGGAAAGAGAGCCAGCTGTTTCGAGGTGATGGGCAAGATGAAGAGGAGGAAGGCGCTGGCGATGGTAGTGGCGGTGGTGGGGGTGGTCTCGATGAAGAAGGTGGAGGAGGAGCCGGAGGAGGGGAGGGGGCGTTTCGAGCGGTCCCCGGGGGCGGGCGGAGAAAGGGGAAGATGCCGCTTTTCAAGAACTCGGCTGGGGAGGTCGTGTCCAAGCACGACGCCGTCATTTGTGGCCGGTTGGTACTCTGTTGACGTGTTCTGGGTCGGTTAGGTCCATACTTCACCCTTCAAATGCTGACAAAAATCACCTCCTTTTTCAGCATCAAATATCAAAACCTCCCAGATTTTCGTCCGCAAAATGCCTGATATTGCTGTTTTTGCGGCATTTTAATTATTTAGGGGTACTTTTTTCAAACCAAAAGCGACCAACCTCAACCCTCACCGTATAAAACCCTAACCCCTCCCCCCCCCCCCCCCCCCCCCTCCCTGTCCCCCCCCCCCTCCCCCCCCCGTGCGCCCATCCCCCATCTCCCCGCCCCCCCCCTGCCAACACTATGCCTGCGTTTTTGTTTTCATCGCGGAGGACAGGATGAACGCTCGGGACGCATCTGACTTCGAGGGTGTCGGTGACCTCACGGCAGCGGGAGTGCGCCTCGGGAACAGGACCTTCAACAGCCTGAAGCGGGACATCAGAAAGAAGAAGGAGAAGGGCATGGTTGTGGGAGGGAGGGTGGAGGGGGCGACAAGGTCTACCCAGGAAGGGGTTATGGACCCTCGCACCCGGCTGCTGGTCTTCAAGATGGTTAATGCCGGGGGCCTGTTGGAGGTGCGGTAGACGTGGGGGAGGGGGGGGGTGGGGGGTGGTGGTGGTAGGTGTTGTGGGGGGGGGTGCTCGATCTCATGCATGGCCGTAGTCGTATGGCTATAGACCCTCGCATCCCTGGAGGGCGGGAGTGGGGGGTGGTCTGTGGTGGTGGTGATGGTGTGTGTATGTTTGTGTGTGTTTTTTTTATCCTCCGGCGCATTGGTAAAAATAAAGCTTAAGCTCACCACACTTACTTCCACGTCCCAATTTCGTGTCGACTGTCAATTTAGCCCATAGTTCCCGTTGAAAGATCAGAACAGGCTGCTGATACCACTGGCGTTTGGGCATGTTGACCCGACCTGACCCCCGAGAGGAGAGGAGCAGGTGCGGTGGAGATAGCCACCCGGGAGAGTCAACTCTGCCGAGTAGTGTGTCACTCACTTTTACAACAAAAACCTAGGCTATGAGGCCTTCCCGCCGGACATGGTCCAGTTACGGTCCACCCTACCCGTTGGGGCGTTGGTGGTAAGGTGGTGTTTTTTGTGGGTGATGTTTGTTGGTGGGGGTGGTGGGGTGGGTGGGTGGGTGATGGCGATGGTGGTGGTGGCTGCGGTGGCGGTTTTGCCCCCCTTTCTCATTTGTGTATTTGTTTGTCTCTCTTTGCATGGTTCTCTCTCTCCCTTCCCCTACCTGCGCCGCTCTCTTTTTGCTTTTTCGCTATCGGGATATCCTCCTCTGCACCGGCGATGTTTCCCTCGACAGACCCTTGAACGTTGCGATGGCACTTGCTCTCGTACGAGGTAGCTACTCACAGCACAAAGTCATACCCCCACCTTTACACTACCCCGCCCCCTCGTCTCTCGATCTCAGGGTATGTAATAGCATCGACGGGTATGGATGGTACTGAGGGGCGGTATAAGGGCAATACACGCGCGGTGGTAGCTTCTACCCCGTACTACCCGGGTAGTAGCCCGTGCCTGCCCGGGTAGAAACCCGAGCAAAGCACGTATTGGGCACGATACTGGAGCTAGAACCCCGGGTGGAACGCCCGGTAGGAATCCGGGTAAACACGTGCTTGGCGCGAAATTGGAGCTAAAAACCCGGGTAAAAACCCTGGGTAAACACGAACTTGGCACGATACTGGAGCTAGAGACCCGGATGAACCTGGCTAGAAACCCGAGTGAACGTGTACTTGGCAGCATACGGGAGCTAATAACCCGAATAAATCAGGTAGAAACCCTAGAAACGACGTTAGTTGGCGCGATACTGGAGCTAGAAACCCGGATAATCTGAGGTAGAAACCCGAGTAGACAAGTACTTGGCACGAAACTGGAGCTAGACACCTCAATAAACGCGGCTATTATTAGAAACCAAAGTTAACTCGTACCTGGCGCGATATTGGAGCTAGAACCCCCGAGTACTCGAGCCCTCGGCGCGATACTGGAGCTAGAAATCCGGATAAATCCGGCTAGAACCCCGAGTAAACATGTGCTTGGTGCGATACTGCAGCCAGAAATCCGGAAAAACCCGGGTAAAAACTCGAGTAAACATGTACTTGCGCGATACTAGGTCTTGCACGCCGGGTGGAGACCCGAGTAAACGCTTACCAATTGCTGTGGCTCGATATATTCTGGAGCAAGCAACCCGAATATACCCGGGTACCGTGCACCACGCAAGATAGCACACCCCCTGAGTAGAAATTTCAGAGCCGAGTTTCTCCAAAACACGTCTCAAGGACCTGAAGGGCCTGTAGGGCACACGCACCGACAATGGTGGCTTTGGAAAAATCTCGTCGAGATCATCTGTCCGTAGACGTTGTGTGTAGGCGTTTTCGCTCTCCACGTTGTCGAGAAAATCGGTTTCGAAATCCGTCGGAGGGGGTGTGTTCTCTTACCTGCTGTGCGGTAGAAACTCGAGTGAGTGAGTGAGTAGTTGGGCGCGGTGCCGGAGCTACCCTGCCACCGACCCTCACGCCTACCTCGAAGCCTTGCCTCCGCCTTCACCGCTACCCTGCCCCTTTCCTTGGCCCTGCAAAGGTGCACGGGATGGTCAAAACGGGGAAGGAAGCCCACGTTTATCACGCCCTCGCCCCTCAAGATCCGGAGGCTTTGACGGGCAGCCGAGCGGTCGCGCTCAAGATCTTCAAGACGACCTTGAACGAGTTCGGAAACCGAGCGGCGTATGTCGACGGGGATCCGAGGCGAGTAACCCCCCCCCCCCCCCCCCGCCGCCTGGTCGGTGAAAACCAGACGTGCTCCGTCCCGGCACTGTAGGGATGCGAGGGAATATATATATATATATACTTGAGTATGGTCAGATGACTACGGCCCTACATGGCATGAGTACACCCTCCCCCCCCCCCCGTCCACCGGCCTCCCCGGCTCCCCTACCCCTCCTCCCTTTCCTCTCCCTTTCACCTTTCCCCCTCCTCTCGTTATAGGTTGTGGTATCGGTCCGTTTTTTTTTATTTCTTCACGTTAGTGGTTGTTCGGGCAGAGTGGTTTTGTTGTAATATGGGCGTGACGACGTCGCACGGTAATGTTACATTGTTCAACGGTATCGTGATGGGTTTTTTTTTTTTTGTGCTGGGCCCAACGGGTGGCAAACGCGCGCATATGAAGCACGCTTTTTTTGGGTTGATTACAGCATCCCACATTAAAGCCTAGAGCTATTGAGTGGGCAGGATTTAACGACTCAATAACTACTCGGCAGGTGCCGTCAGCCAGATAACTGACTATCGTCTGAACGTCGGCTGGCTGGCTCGCGAAGCCGGCTGATGGCAAGCCGACTTGCCGACTTAAGCGAGCCCAACCTCGCCCCTCCCTTCTCGGACGAGGGGGTTCCCGCCCAGAAATGAACAAATGTAACCCGCATTCAGCAATCCTTCCTACAAGCATCGAAACCATCAATTCCTATACCTCGTAATCGGCGCCTCCGGCGAACGACTACGTATGAATCCGCCTCAGCTCTAATGATAGTGGTGACTCAAGTCGTGCCGACTCACCGGTCTACCGAACAATCTCATGCAATGCCCCAAGCTATTCACCCAGGGTGCCACCCCCTTCCCCCCCCCGTCTCGAAAGCGGTGCGTGGTCAATGGCCAAAATGACGGAGGCAAGCAACAATACGATTACACCCCCCCCCCCCCGCCCCTCACCCCTATTTCTCCTCCTCCGAGTTTTTTCCGCATCCTAATATGATTTTTCTGGCGCATGTGTCCGACTTCGTTTCCGCCTATCCCTATTATTTCAAACCAGGGTTAATCACGGGTCCGGTGATATACCTCGCGGGTCGAGCCGGGTCACCGATCCGTGAGAATTAGAAAATATCCCGGCCCGACCCGACCCGTGAGATTTCGAGAACTTCCCGACCCGACCCGTGGCCCGTGATGAGCCCTGATTTTATTTGAAGTGACCTGATTTGTTTGAAGCCAAGCGCGTTGCTAGCTTGCACGGTCGTCTGACACATACCTGCTATATAGGGCATGCCTTACATTTCTGAGCTGGGTGGTGCCGGAGAGATGCTACTACAGAAATACCGAAGCCGGAGATTCACGCCGTCTCCCCGAAAATCTTCCGACTTTTTTTGTTTTTTGTTTTTTGTAGCCAGATTTCCTACTTGTTACCGAACGAAAAAGGTGTACACCACACGAATCCCAAGTAGTATTTTTTTTTCAAAATAATGGTTGACTTTCTCGAGGGGTTGACTTTTTTTTTTTTGCATCCGATTTTTTTAATTCCGCGTCCGAATCCACCCCGGCAAAACCAGGTACGGGCACATGAAGTTCAACAAGCAGAGCCGTCGCAAGATGTTCTCCGTGTGGGCGAAGAAAGAGCACCGCAATCTTATCCGGATGCACCGAGCGGGCTTGCCGTGCCCAGAGCCGATTGTTCAGCGGGAGCACACACTGGTGATGTCCTTCGTCGGCACCGAACACTGGCCGGCCCCTCAGCTAAGGGAGGTGGACCTCTCCTCCTCGAACTGGCGCAGGTGTGTGTGTGTGTGTGTGTGTGTTTCGTTTGTTTTTAAATTGCTTTCGGAGTACTTCACCGTACCGAGTTGGCGCAGGTTTGGTGTATGCAGCTATTTGGAGCTTTGTTTGCATATTTTGGAGTACCGGAAGGGAGTACTTCACCGTACCGAGTTGGCGCAGGTTTGGTATATGCAGCTATTTGGAGCTTTGTTTGCATATTTTGGAGTACCGGAAGGGAGTACTTCACCGTACCGAGTTGGCGCAGGTTTGGTATATGCAGCTATTTGGAGCTTTGTTTGCATATTCTGGAGTACCGGAAGGGAGTACTTCACCGTACCGAGTTGGCGCAGGTTTGGTGTATGCAGTTTAGCTTGGTTCGTCTGCATTTATTTGGAGCTTTGTTTGCGTATTTTGGAGTACCGGAAGGGAGTACTTCGCCGTACCGAGTTGGCGCAGGTTTGGTATATGCAGTATAGCTTGGTTCGTCTGCATTTATTTGGAGCTTTGTTTGCGTATTTTGGAGTACCGGAAGGGAGTACTTCACCGTACCGAGTTGGCGCAGGTTTGGTATATGCAGTTTAGCTTGGTTCGTCTGCATTTATTTGGAGCTTTGTTTGCGTATTTTGGAGTACCGGAAGGGAGTACTTCGCCGTACCGAGTTGGCGCAGGTTTGGTATATGCAGTAGCTTGGTTCGTCTGCATTTATTTGGAGCTTTGTTTGCTTATTTTGGAGTACCGGAAGGGAGTACTTCGCCGTACCGAGTTGGCGCAGGTTTGGTATATGCAGTATAGCTTGGTTCGTCTGCATTTATTTGGAGCTTTGTTTGCTTATTTTGGAGTACCGGAAGGGAGTACTTCGCCGTACCGAGTTGGCGCAGGTTTGGTATATGCAGTAGCTTGGTTCGTCTGCATTTATTTGGAGCTTTGTTTGCATATTTTGGAGTACCCCAACCAGTACCCCAATCCCACCCCCATCCCCTCCCCACGCCAACCGCCAACCCCCCACGCATTGCCGATCTGGCTCTTTCTGTCCCTCCGTTGGCTGCTGTAGGTGCTACGCTCAGGTGTTGGAACTGGCCCGTTTGATGTTTCTCAAGTGCCGCCTGGTGCACGCCGACCTGTCCGAGTACAACGTGCTCTACCACGACAAGGTGTGCTACATGCTGGTGTGCTATTGTACGGCGATTTCAGTTCAAGGTTACACCCGTAAAGCGTTTTTCGCACGTCTCACAGATCAGACCAGATCATCTGGCATATCAGATCATCTAACAGATCAGATCATCTGACAGATCAGATCATATCAGATCAGATCCCCATGTCATGATATAGATCATTAGGAGCAGATATGTTCCGGATTTCTATCGGTGTACTACATGACGCAGCCATAGACGGAGGTACGGGAAATGGTCTTGTACCGATGTGTTTCGCTGGTGTGATACAGGACAAGGTGTTTGAATGTATGGCAACATGGTGCACGCGGATTTTATCGGAGTATCAATGTGGTTTGCCCCATGTCTAGGTGCGGGAAGCTGTCTTGGGCTGGGCTGGTTGGAGTGTACCTTTTTCTGGCCGCGAATATAGTACCCGTGAAGGGTATGATTTGAACACCAAATGGTTACTATATTCCCGGTCAGAGTGGTACTTGACTATAAACACAAACCCTAGGCCCGACCGCCTGGGATTTTTTCTTAGAATGAACAAGTCATTAGGCGTTAGCGTGTGGGGCTGGGCCAGATCGTAAAAACGCCCCTTACCGCCGGTTCTACATCCCAACCGCCGCTATTTTCGGCTGGTTTGTTCGTGGGGTTTGGTTGTCGGGGGGGGGGGGTACTCATGTCATGCATGTGCATCGGAGGGGGGGGGGGGGGGGCGTACTTATTTGTTGCTTGCCTTATTCGTGAGACCATTGACCACGCATCCCTTTCGAGATCGGGCACCACTCGTAATAGAGACACCTCTAACAGTTGGGCGCTCATTACGTTGTTTTCATTTATTGGGGGGGGGGGGGGGGGGGGGCAGGTGTGCTACGTGATCGATGTCGGGCAAGCAGTCGACACGGGGCACTCCAAGGCTCGAGAGTATCTCTCCCGCGACCTTGCAGTCGTCGGAGAGTTCTTCCGCAAAAAAGGCGTTACCGGCTGCCTAAGCGCACACGCCGCTGAGGAGTTCGTCGTCAGATACCGAGGCCCTTCCGAGCAAGGGGTCCGGGGGGTGGAGGTGGGGGGGATGCAAGAGGTCGGCGAGGGCGAGGGAGGGGACGGGCTGGACAGCCCCCCGTCAGGGGTGGAAGTAGTAACGCGGGTGAGTTTTAGTTTTGTTTGTGTAGTGTTCCAAAGCATACATCAAGGTCAACCCTTCCCCGTCATTGGGGGAGAAGATGCTGGGGGGGGAGGGGGGGGGGGGTGGTCGGGGGGGGGGGGCTACTCATTTGTTGCTTGCCTTAGTCATTTGACCATTGACCACGCATCCCTTTCGAGACGGAGCGCCGTTCCTACTCCTGATAGAGACACCTCCAACAATTGGGCGCTCATTACGTTGTTTCCATATATTACATGGAAACTTTTTGCTAATCTGGTGGGGGGGGGGGGGGAACTGGACTGTCCCTCTTTGGGCACTCAACTGGTGATTCGGATGAGTTAGGTCTACGTGTGTTTCATTTTTCGAAGCATAAGATTTGATTATTCTGTGAATCCTACCCCCCCCTCCCTCCCCCCTCCCGGCTTTCCTTCACCCCCGGATCTCCCTGACTCCTGCCTGCCTGCCGCCCGCCCGCTTGCCCCGCCTTCTCCCCCGGGTGTCCTTGCGTGCGTGGCGATTCAGCTCATGGAAACCTTGGCGGATGAGGTCGAGGGGACTCTTGAGTTGGCATGCCTTCAGGCGGAGCCTTGGGCCGCGCGATCATCATCGAAGCGATCAAACCGCGTTTATGATGATGATGATGAGGAGGATAATGATGATGATGGTGATGGCGATGATGATGACGATGATGATGATGATGATGATGTTGATGATGGTGGGGATGATGAGGATAAAGGTGGTGGTGGTGGCGGCGGTGGTGGTGGTAGCGGTAAGGTGGCGCTGAGCGAACGGGAACGCGAGAGGACGTCCGCTGAGAAGGAGGCACTGAAAGCCGGAATTTTCTGACGATAGGGAATTTTATTAGGAATTTCCTAGGGAGTGTTCTGGGATTTTTCTCGGAAAATTGTGAAACACTTGCCACACGGAAATGAGCAAAGGTCATAAGAAAAGTTGAGTATTTTAGTAGTGGGGGAGGGGAGGGGGCGGAGGGCTTTGTTTTTTTTGGTAAGAGAGGAAATCTTCCGGGGGTTGTTTTGAATTTTCCGGGAATATTTTTTTTTATTTTCTGAAGAAAGGTTACGGGGCGTCGGAACAATATGTATAATCTAGTAGGGGGTGGAGGGAGACGAGGTATCGACGCGTGTTGACTGTGATTATCGAGTTAGGAAAGCGAGACTCTCCCTTAGGGAGAGCTGCGTACAGCAGAAGCAAGATTGTACTCGTCTCGGGTTTTTTTAAGAGAATGAGAGTTGTTTTGCACACGAGCATTAGCACAGTAGTATTTGGTCGGTGGAAAATATTGGTACTCGTACGTATTTTAGTCGTTTTTTTTGTCGCGGGAGATAACAAAATAAAAAGTGCTGTTGTAATAGTATTTATGCCCTGCTCATTGGATATTCTGACGATCGTTAGCAGACGCCGAGGAGAGCCAACCGCGCGGCTGGTCCCGTCCCGCGCCATAAATTATTGTCAATCTTTGGGAGTATCATGAGATGATACGAGTACATACTAGCGGTCCCGGCTAGAGTGTACGGTTCGCTCATGCATAGATTTTTTTGCGCAAAATTTGCTGTTTCTGGAGGCTTGATAACAGTCCCTACCTAGAAAACGCCTCCATAATCCACAGTTTCCTGTGGTCTTCTATTCTGTAGGTCCAAACGTGTCTGTATGTGGCCCTTTATCCAATACTTCCGCACGTCGGACATATGTTCGATTCCCACAGTTCATGATCTTGTACGATCTGTATTATCTAGCTCATGTTGCCGAGTGGGACCAGGTACTCTGCATTATCTCGCACATGTTTCCTGGTGTGGATCTGTACTAACAATATTTACTATTAAAATGAAATATCTTCGGAAAGTTTTGGCTGTTTTTGCCAGTAAAAAATACTCACCAGCCAGAAACTTGATGCGACTCCGTATACGATTTTCTTGTCTATACCCGCAGTGCCCTTCTCTCTCTCCTGCATGGGCGAGTTCAACACTCGCTCTCTCTCGTACGCGTTTGTATCCCCTTACCAAACATGCCTTCCGCACGTTTATTGAGCTAAGGTTAAATCCCGCTCAGCAAACCCCACATTTCCCCCTGGCTTTCTACGTTCATGTTTCACGTCTCCTTGTCCTTGAAAGACAGTATTTTGCTCCATTCTGTTGCGCGACAGTTATTTCCGCTAATGGGTAGTCTACAGCAATTTCTGCTTCGAAGTCCGAGGCCCATGATTGTGTACAACAAAGCTGTAGTAAGTAGCACGAGGACAGCAATACGCGTGCAAGTTATCCTTGGCGGACGAAACTATCACACGCGCGATCGAAGTATCGCACACAGCTGTCAAACATTGGTTTGTTCGAGAAGCGCCATAATAATAATCACCGAGCTAAGAGTCAGCGCTGACTACTGGGTTGGCACTCGACAGCTGCGGAGTATTACGAGAAGAGAGAGTTCCGTGCTTCTGTCAGGAGTCAATCTGGAGTCAACCACGCTTTCCTGTGCCAGGTGCATCTATACCTCCAGCGATTAATCAACAGCAGTTGTTTCGACGATAAATAAGGTGGTTAGCGCAGACAATATGGGGTGTTTGTAGAGTAAATCGAGAGTGGATAACACCTTCGATATCGGCTAGGGAGAAAGCTTTCGCTATGTATTTGTGGAAACCCTTCTTAATTTTTTCCCATCACTATATTGAGAAAATATCAAAGGGAATTCCAGAACACATGGATCAGGAATTTTCCACGAAAGCTCTTGCCCGAAGTTTACCTGAAAATTCAACGGTTTTTCGGAGAAAATTATTTGAAAACAAGCCTGCTCACAGAGCTGAATCTACGCATTCTTCGTAATAGAATGGGTGCTCCGTCTCCCGAAAAAAATGTAGACGCCTGGCATTGGTTGCGGGCGAGGGCCACGCCCGACATGCAATGTGAAGTGCTATGTGCGCACGCAAATCTTGAGAAGGGCAATGCCTAGCGGGTCCTCAGCCGCACCGAGCGGCAGCCTGTCGCACTACGTCGGTAGTCTGCGGCTAGAGGAGGGAGGACGCACGCTTCACTGTATGCGTTGCCAGCTAGCTGCTCATCATCACATGTAGGACGTACGTGACGAGAGAGAAGGAAAAACACGAAATGTCCGGGCGAAACACCGACCGGGACAGACCATGTGTGTGGCATGTGGCGCAGGCACGGATGCGGAAGATAGCAGCAGTCGATAGGACGGTCCCTGCTGTGGCTCAGATAGATCTGTCCGATGTTCGTTCCCAGGAGAGTGCGGGCGTGTTGTGGAGTGCGCGGGGGTGGGGACGTGTTGCTGTGTGGGGAGTGGGGGGAGTGGGGAGTCGGGGGCAGCGAAAACAACTGTGGCTTGGAGGTCGCAGGGTCAAGGATCAACTTCCACCGGAGGGGCCCCCTTGCAGGATTTACAACGACCGTGTTCGCGTGATGGAATGGTTCCGGTTCAATCATAGTTACGACATCTTATATTCATACAAAAAAAACATGCGCACAAGACGAAACCACAAACTACCCCAACCCAAAATACAAAATACAACAACAGATGTTTCAAAAACCTTCCGCCGTGTACAAACTGTTGTACAGAGTAGTAGGTAAGTAGGCCATCAAATTCAGCAGGAACACAATCTGAGCTACAGTGCGCATACATCGTGGGCTCCTCTCAGCGTGCTCTCCGGTGTCCACACTCATAGAATGGCACCAGCCGCCGATGTGCCCAGCGAGCAGAGTGCAGCGTGCAGAGTGCGAGCTGCATACCTTTGCTTCAAAAAGCGGGTTCTCGAAAAGAACCCCAAAGCCTCACTATTTCGTAGAACTCCATCTGGTGTAAAACCGCAGGATCCTCAGCAAACAACCCACAGACTGCGCCTCCGCCCCCCGCCGCTCTCGAAGCCGCACGGAGACAGAAACGCCACGGCAGAGAGAACCGTGCCCTCGGCAACAACAGTGAGCGCGGCCCCCTGCCCCCGAGACAGCACAGGTGGTCCTTTTGTCTCATCGCAACCGAACATGGACGTCACAGACAATCCCGTTGTGCGGGCTCTTCTACGCGAAGTGCTCCAAACCGGGCAAAAGGTCATCGCCATCCTCAAGGGTAGCTTGCTCACCGTCTGCTGCGCCGCGACCCGGGCCGTACTATTTTTGTACGACCTCACGCGCGTGCCCCGCCAGTGGGTCGGGCACTGGTGGGCCTTTGCTTTCGACTGGGTCGTCGGGCACGCGGGCAACGGGCGGACGGGCGGAAGAGGACCGAACTTTCTGACGATGGGCCATGATGACCGCCCGCGGGAGGCCGAGAACAACATGCAAGCCGTGGAAGAAGGGCTTCATCGCGCGGCCGAGGCAGAGAACCCGTCACGGGCGGCAACCGCATCACCCTCTCGGGAGCAGAGGCAGCGGCAGTGCGGCAACCTGTTCGAGACGAGCACCCGCGGCGTCGTCTCCCGCGTCACAGCGGCGGGCAACGAGGTGATCGAGCGAGCGCCATTTTTTTTCCTTTTTTTTCCCTTCGAACATGCAGAAAAAATAAATAAAAGAGTACAGTGTGTCCGTAAATGTAAGAAACTCATATTCAATTATTTTAATAATAAACGTACCTTACATTATCGGACGTATTGTCAAGATATCTTATTTCATCAGACAGACTCGATCCAGCGAAGATCTTGAGAGAAACCGCCGTATGGCGCAAAAGGCATATATATCACGGACATGCCGGGTGTACGATGTTGGTGCGGATTCGAGCGGTGTTCACCTACAAGCACAGACGTGGCGAGAGCGCGATGCCGCGCTGGACAAACCTTCCAGGCGCGTGGGGATTCGATTGCTACCTCGGTCGCCGCTGGGACAGCTCTCATGGCTGTGACAGCTCAATCAGACACTTGTACTGGATTATTGAAATACATATATATGTATCCTGTACATGGTATAATACGCCGCAAATGCAAGCCGTTTTACACAACTTGCCGGTCGTGCCTCGGAACCTCGGCTGCTTCGGCAAAACATGTTTCCATGTGCAACAGAAGCACAGGACCGCTTCTCTCGGCGAGGACTGGGTCCCCAAAACTACGCCCTGCTGCACTGTGCGAGCGCTACTAACACCAGTAGAACGGTATTCCTCGAATGCATGATGATGCCTGGTGGCTCGTAGGGTGCACGAAACTACCGGCAGGCTGCAGCAAACTGGTTGAGAGCGAAGCGACGATCCATGGATACACGGATACGTTCATACTCGTATCATACACAGAAAATCGGAAATGCATGTGGAGTTTTCCTGCAATAAACCTCGGCACTTACAGCAGCAGCACCTGGTAAGATCGCACCGGTTATATGCTGCATTGTTGTACCAGGTATTAGTACAGTCAGTACTGGAGGCAATCAGGCGATCAGACAAGCTCAGTCGAAGAACTAATTCCCGAGCGAACGTACCTGGGTTTTTTCTGCTGTAAAGTATGGCAGTTACAGAAGAAGCAGATGTATTAGGTATGCTATTAATAGACAACAGTAGTAAAGGGGGCAGCCAAGCGTTTCAGCGACGTCTTAGAGGAAATATTCCTCAAAATGCGGAGCAACGACATTTGCTCCGCCGTACAAGCACATACATACATGAGGGCGCCTGCTAAAGCGCCACCTGTGCCTCCGCGTGTAAGTAGCAGCATATATACGTGCGTTTCTGAACCATGTCTGCGAGCCGGGTGGTGTTTTGTAAATGAGGGCATCCGGACAATACTACCTGGTATCTACGACAACGCGGATTGCCACATCAAAACACCATGGGCAGAGTGACTGATTATATGAATTACACTGACTGCGAGCTGCGAGTACTGCAATACAATAATGCTGGGTCGCACAATGCTCTCCACGTACCCAGCCACAACTCCGATCAAACTGACCATCGACTCAAGCCCGTGACCACTGCTGCTGCTGTTGCTGCTGCTGCTGCCGCTGTTGCTACAGTCCCAGGACAATCTCGTGACCTCCATATTATATCCTGGTATATAATATATACCTGGTATATATATATATATATTATATATATATATATATTTCTCTTGCCATCCGACAATGTGCAGCATGATCTTCAATATTGATCACTCATAACTTCCCCGAAAGAAGAACACCTCGGAAACAAAAGGAAACCTATGCACCAAGTCTACCTATATATTGTATTATATATTATATATAATAATATATATATAGGTTGGGTTGGTGTCGGTTGACGACGATGATGAAACACGCCTCTCACTACGTGAGCTAGACAGCCAGGGTATCATTGTTTTTTTTTGGCGGTCACCACGGCTGGTCGTCGAGTTATTTAATAGATCATGTTTGTACCGGGAGAACCTTCCCTCCGCACAAGGGGGGTGATCGTATCACGTGGTGTGTGTATGTAAGGCACCCGCGAGGCAGTTACATAGTAAACCCATTGCTGTCTCTAGAAGTGGCCATGCACCAGATTTTGAATCAGTTAATTGATGCTGTCATCCATATGCAAAAAAAAACGCCTCAAAAACGGCTCTTAGTAGCATACAGCTCACGCTTCTCGCGACTCGTCCAAGACCTCACGGCGCCTCGCGCTTGGTGCAAGCAATTTCTGCCTGGTCGGTGAAAACCCGACGTGCTCCGTTCCGGCATTGTGATGGTACGAGGGTCTATGGTCATACGACTACGGCCATGCATGATACTGAGCGCATCCCTTTCCGTTCCCGCCCCCGATCCCCTCCTTTGGCGCACATCATGCAGGAACGGGCTCAGAACATGATAGTCCCGAGCACTCCGAGTACGGCCAACGAGATGCTGCCGAGGTCGTTGGCTCCCCACGAGCCCATGCCCGGGATAGAGGGTGCTGCCGAGGGAAGCGCCAGCCCCGACACGAGCGAACAGCCAGAGCGAATGTCATTTCAGCTAAACCCGGGGGAGGAGGAAGAGGCCTCGTCCTTCGTGCCGCTGTCTATCGCCGGAAATAGGGCAGGCAGACCCGTGAAGTGGTCCCTGGGGTACCTAGGGGAGAACGCGAAGGAGGAGAGCGGCATGATCGTCGGAGGGGGCAGCTTTGGTGAGACCAAAAACACAAAGACAGGAAGGTCGTGGTGTGTGACTGAACTTCTTCTTCTTTTTTCCTTCTGTCTTTTTAACCCAAGGATGGTATATATGATACGGCGGTGCAGCGCGCTTCGGCGAATAGGCTGACGTCGTACGAGTAGCTTGTTTTGAGTAAACCCTTTTATGTGCTACCTGAAAATTGTGTACGACTCAGTTTTTAAGTAGGTTTCGCCCCCGGAAAGGCGATGCAGATTTGAAGGGGTGAAGTGTATATGGTTGGATCTTGCGTTGGTGGCGACCGGCACGCGGAATCGGTTCGTGTACGATTCGGGACAAGTTTCTTTGCTGATCTAGGGGAGCGGTTACGACAGACAACCTTGTCGTCTCTCCACTCTCCACCCTTTCCGCGGTAGGCGTGGGGGAGCTCGAGGAAGGGCGACAGCAAACCTCGAGGTGTCGCCTGTAGTCGCTCACGCCCCTGGTCTGTCTCGTCTCTCGTTTTATTGTTTCGTTCGAGAGCAGCGAAGGTTTCAGTCGTTACCATCAAGAGCAGCGGCCTCAAGATGGCCGTCAAGTCCATCGCGCGGTACACGGCGTCCGACGACTCTCTGGTGAGGGTGTTAAGCGGCGTGGACGCCTTTTCAGCCAAAGTTTCCTTCCCCATCTCAAGGGATAGCAATATGTTGGCAAGTTTCCGTCAAAACCCAAAAAGCTGAAGATCACCTACCGGTATCCGTGCAAGGTAACATCGTTGAGATGCGTAACGGCAGCAACACAAGTGTACCTCGACAAACGCTTCAGGTTGTATGGAAGAGGGTCTTTGATGCGGGTTCGGCACGCTAATCTCTTGGGCGTGAGGTCAAAACGTCGTGCAACGATGGTGTTGTTCGGGCAAGCCGCGGAGACAACGCACAGCCTTTTGCACGCATTGACGTTAGGTTCGGCTGTTTTCTGTTTCTTTGTGTTGTCGTACTCACCGCGAATTTGCAACAGGATGAGTTTATCGACATGGAGCTCAAGACTTTGCAGGCGGCAGGAGCGCACCCCAACGTGGTGGACTGTTTCGGGTTTATCAGGACGTCTTACACGTGAGGAGAATGCCGCCGCGACTCGGTTGGGAATCTCGGTCGTATGTCTTTTTATTACGGGGGACCACAGTTAACCCCTTTAGAACCGCAGTCCCGTTTTGGGGACAAACTACTTAAAGTTTGAGTGGTTTGTCCCCGAATCGAGACTGCGGTTCTAAAAGGTTTAATAGGACCTGTGGTACACATAAAAAACTATATATTTAACCATTTCTACTAACCATATTTGGTCCTATTAACTATGGCCCCCCGTAGTAGTAGTCGAAGCTGAAGTTGATTGGTTGTCAGGACCATTGACATTGGTCGTTGTGGGAAACTTTCGCGAACAGTTGAAGGCGAGTAAATGTTGGGACTTGTGGTAGTGGTCGCAATGGGCATTTTCACAAATGGTTGGAGTCTTAGTGCCTGGTGCGCGGTGATTAGTAAGGACTAGCGGTCGTTGCGAAGAGTTCTTCGTATAGGGTGCATGCAGCCTGCTATTTTCCGACGAAGAAGTGACCTTCGCCCCTCAAGGTACATTTTTTTTCGCTATTAATAGTCACCCCCCTTATGCTTGAGATGCCAGGGGGGGGGCGGGGAGCTTGTGGGTGTTAACGCTGCCCAAAAACACACGGTCAAGAAATAGCGGCTCGTGAATAGCGGCGCAAAGACGTTACAATGGGTCCGCTGTCACCGTGTGCTCGTGTTACATGGATGTAACGCGACTAAAAAATGGCCCTACACTATTTCCAAGCAGTATGTCTCCAACGCAAAAATAAAAAAGGATTCAATTGTTGAGAGCGCCTTGCAGCGTGGGCAGGCACAATTCCATGCGAGTCGAAGAGGCAAGAAAAGGCTGAAATCTTCTCGCGATAAAAATGAAGGCACGTACCGCAGCGGGAAGGGGGGAGAAGAGCCTGCTATGTGACCCCGGATCTGAGTTACGAGTTGGAAGGAGAGAGAGAAGAAGATGTGCGAAGATAATGAATGGGATGAGCAAAAAAAAAAAAAAAAAACGAAGCGGAGAACGCCATTTCTATTTTTTATTCTCAGAGAAAACCCTTAGCCGGTGAAACATTTACCGGGTCATGCCGCAGAGTACTGCAGGCATCCCTTGCGTCATACGCACTAACGTGCTGTCGGCCTCCTCTGTGGAAACCCCTTCCGGCTGGTTTTCGGTTTTCTCCATATTGCTCGGGACTCTCTACTATCTTCGAATGTGTTGTATCCTCGTGTCTGTACGGAGTGGAGCTGCGACTCCATCGCCAATTTCATGCGCACAACTTTCGCTACCGTGTGTACGTGATAAACGTTTTTCCTGGCTATCGACACCGACCTCACGCATCAGCCATAATTTTAAGCGTCGGCGCGATTGTCCGCGTCTTACACCCCCCAGAAAGAACAGCACCCTCGCCGCACGATTAAAAATCGCTCAGATACTGTACAACACAGACAAGAGTTACTATTACGGGGGGCCATAGTTAATAGGACCAAATATTGTTAGTAAAAATGATTAAATATAAAGGTTTTTATGTGTACCTTTGGTCCTATTAACTATGGTCCCCCGTAATAACAAACTCTTTCGCGAACATCTAATGGGGGTGCGCCCGCCAATCCTCGTGTGCATGGATGATTCAACCTTTTACGTGCGTTCCTTCGCTCTGGTGTTTTCTTTTTTCTATCGCTCGCGTCTCCTTCTACCCCCCCCCCCCCCCCCCCCCCGCCCCCCCCTCTTTTGTCCCATGGTTGCCTTTGTTTCATGGGCGCTGACGGTGGTGATCTTTCCCGTCAGGGTCTACGTCATGATGCCGATGGTCGCCACTGACCTCAAGGAACTGATGTCGAAGGTGGGCCATCCCATGCCACGCGCCACGGTGGGCAGAAATTTCCCCTGCCCATCCCTCCCTTCCTTACTGGCAGTTCGGTTAGAGCTGCGGTATCATAGAGCGCTCTTAATAGTTTGCGCGTTTGTGATGGGCCCTGGTTTTTGTCTGTGGCTCCCTCAGGAGGAGTAGAGTGATCGGTAGACCCGCACTGAGAGTTTGTCAGGGGTGAACTCATGCGTACAAGTTTTTTGTTTGTTTGTTTGTTTGTTTGTTTGTTTTTTTCGGTGGAAAGCGGTAAATTGTGCCGGTATACATTGGATATACTGTCCATTACTAAAAATAGGCGAACTGATTGGTGGTGATATGTTCTATTATTATTATTATTATTATCTCTTTTGCCATCCGACAATGTGCAGCATGATCTTCAACATGGATCACTCATAACTTTCCCGAAAGAAGAACACCTCGGAAACAAAAGGAAACCCATGCACCAAGTCTATTGATAGGAGACTTGGGTGTCGCGGGTTGAAAGTTTTGTGATCGTGCGTGTATCCGTCCCCTTCTGAACGGCGTCGCGTTTTGGTCCGGTCAGGTCGGGGTGCTGAGCGAGGACAAGGTCAAGACGTACATGCAGCAAATGGTGTCCGCCGTCGAGTACCTCCACGGAAAGGGGGTTCTGCACCGGGACCTTAAGCCGGCGAACATGCTCCTGACAGAAGGTATACGCTGCCGTCACAATCACCTGGAAATAAATTCGTCACCAATTTTTGGGCGATGAGACTCTGTTGCCGCCACGTATATACAGTACGACATTGTTTGGCTTAGGCTCTGCTGCTATAGGCGGCACGCGGCACAAATAATAGTTATACCTTACCGCACAAATCATCCCACACATCTTCCCAGTCGTCTGTCCTGCCCCCAAAAACGTACGTGGGCGTAGTTCTAAATTGGTTGATACGCTAATGTTGTGGACCAGGCTCAACCTTCTTTTAAGGTGAGGCAGAGTGTGTCCTTCCTACGCCTCACAATTTTTTTTCAAGTACAATAAACATTTTTTTTTGTTTTCACTTTTTGTATTTCGTGCAAAGCTCGAGCCAACTCGTTTTCGCTTCGCTTTGTTTTGTTTGACCAATTTCTTGAGGCTTTTGACCGTCGCACACTCTTCTTTAGGGGGAAAAACACCTGCAATTAGGGGGGAAATCACCTGCAATTAGGGGGGAAATCACCTGCAATTAGGGGGGAAATCACCTGCAATTAGACTACTACGGGGAACCATAGGAAATAGGACCTACGGTACACACCAAAGTCCTATTTACTTCCCCTTTTTTACCAACAATATTTGGTCCTATTTGCTATGGTCCCCCAAAATAGGATAGACAAAACTTCCACTGGTGTAGTGCCTTTTATCTCAGGAACCACTGCGATCATCGAAAATGTCTTCTGTGCTAAAATACCCGGTCGATGGCAGGCTTTCCACCGATGCTACAACTTGTATTCTTCAGAAATGCGCTGGGAAGCAAGCCTCTCTCCCCCCGTTTTGAGGCTACATAGTATTGACATTGCAGTAGGGGCCACCGCCATACATACGAAAAGCTTAGAAGTCGTGCGCCTACAGTACGTAAGGGAAAGGATTCAAGTTGTGTCACGTGCTTGCTGTCTTCAGAACTAACGATATCGCTGTTTTGTGTATCTGCCTGTTTTGCTGACCCACCGCCCCGACCCAACCAACCCGCGCCTGCCTCTCCCTTGGCCCGCCTAAACCGTGGCTTCTGCCGTCGCTGTTTGCGTGGTTTTGTGAACATCCCAGGAGACACGGTGTTGCTGGCCGACTTCGGCATCTCTACCATCATGCCGCCGGGGCAGACATTTTTCAGCGACCTCACGTGCGGCACGAAGGTATGCACATAATATGGAGGCGTTTTGTTTCCCTCTCTGTTTCGGTCGAGAGTTTCACGGCCGCCGAGTTAAATTAAACTCTTCAACAACTTCGACTCGCGTGTATTTGTGTGTGGTTAAGTTACCTAGAATCTGTGTGGGATACCTTCGGTGCGATCTTCGATGATTTCAGATCCAACAACCCTAAGGGAATTGATTCATGCGATGGTCGCTCGAGTTGGTTAAAAATGCGGTGCGATCTTCAAACATCTCAGGACAGTTTTTTTTTTTGCTTTCTATTTTTTGTTTTGTATTCGGAATCGTTCCTGCTCGGCCATGTTGTTTTTTTGTCGTTCTGTTTTCGGAGTCGTTGCTGTTCGGCCAATCGACCGTCAACCAACAACCCCGAGGGCTCACCAAACTACTCTGTTCCCCGACGATTGATGTGTCTGTCTCGTCCCGGCAGTCGTACATGGCACCCGAGCAGGTCACTGGTGAAGAGGAGGTGGACTTTAGCGTCAAGGTTGACACGTGGGGACTGGGCGTGGTCGCCTATGAGCTCATGCACGGCAGGACGCCTTTCAGGTGGGGAACCGTTAAAAATCTCATGTATGTGTCGCCAAAACAAAAATGGCAGAGTCGTTGGGAGTCTTGACCTTACATGCGCATCGCAGAGAGCGCGGAAGGAGTCCAACGCTTCGAGCACCACGGCTTGTTTTTTTTTTTTTTGCACAGAACGTTTTCGACCCGTTTATTTCTATGAACGTCAAGAGAGAGCTCGATTGTTTTCAAAGCTTCGGGCTGGTATCGAGACCTGTACGGGTGGTCTTCTGGGTTGGAGGAAGAAAAAAAACCGCCGCGGTCTGTTTTGTTTTCCAGGGAATTCTCCCACCTTGATATGCTCCCGCTGAATCGGCAGAGTAACGTTTGCCACGATTGAAGTGTGGCCCCTCTCGTACGCGAGGCGAGGGTATCGCCGTGTCAGCCCATGTACTTCTTCAGTGCAGCGCTTCTCCCCCCCCCCCCAACCATCTCCACGGGGGCATATCACGGGGCATTTGCTAGCGTTAAACGGTGATCGCAGGCTAAACCGAGCCCTCTGCTGTTTTTTTTTTCCCCCCGTTGCCCTTTCTTTTTTCTTTTTTCTTTTTTCTTCCTTTTGTTGCCTCCTGCGCATGGGCAAATACAAAGCTGTACCTAGCCCGCTTCCCACGTGGAACGTGCGCCGTGTGTCAATCTAACTCTGTTGCTTTCGGCGTGCTCCTGTGCAACCGCTCTGAAGGCCCGTCAGCGGCGCCAACGACATCGCAGGAGACGAGAGCAAGGGGGGCGCGAGCGAGGGGCCCGTGGAGGCGCAAGGGATCGAGCTGCGGTACGATGACCGCATCGACTTGCTAGAGCGCGAGAACATCTCTTCCGGGACGGTGGCTTTCGACGACCAGGTCGTGTCTGCGGACGGGATTGACTTCATCTCCAAGGTGAGGACTCCTGACTGTGGCGCGTGTCGGAAAATATTGACCTTAGACGCTAGCCCCAAGGGTCACAAGTGTTTACGATGTGTCCCGGTTTCGACAAAATGGTTGACGGGTAGTCCCCACTATTTACTCAGTACATTACACCCCAAGAACAATTTTAAGAAAAATCCCAGGTTGTTAAGACTTGTCCCATCTTCAACAAAATGGTTGACAGTGCACACTAATCCCCAGATTACTACGGCTCGTCCCAGCTTCGGCCGAAAGGGTTGGTATGCACAGATACTCCCAAATTATTCCGAGATTTTTTCCAGATTATTACGACTTGCCCCAGCTTCGACCAAATGGTTGATCGTCCACACTAAAACCTGGCTTAATATTTCACACGTCGGACAGACAGATCACGATCTACTGGAGACCATCTAGATCCACCCTATCCAGCCGTTAGGATATCTTTTGCAGGATATGCACAGTACGGATCCAACGCAGGGAACATGTCCTATTAATAACTGATCCAGCAGATCGTACGGCTCGCCTCCCGGAAGCATGAGCTAGATCATACAGATCATACAGATCAGGAATATCTATATTAATACCTATCTGCCCTGGAAAACCTATATCATGAAACGGAGATCGATCATCCGTGCGGGGTATGAAAGAGATATTTCCGTGAAATTTCGTAGGCGGACGGGGTTTTAGGGTTGGAGTCAGGCTTCCAAGGTCATGTACAGTAGTTCAACCATCATTCCGTCGCACCTGGATCAAGGCAGAGTCTGTGCAACCCTCGCGAAGGTTCCAATCTCTGTAGGCAGCAGCATTGCTACCAAACAGCTGGGGGCGTTTATGACGTTTTTTTCTTGCCTGGAGCGTGTAGATCCTACCACGACTTTGCAAGGCGTGCACTTGGGTATTAATTATCTGTACCGAGCAAGAATTCCAAGCCAAAGAAGGACCATTGGGGAGATCTGGACTGAAGATTGTGCTTTTGTTGCATTTACATTCGTGATAAAACTCTGAGCTACGAAACGGCCATCGCCGACTGTTAGCTCAGCGGGTACGCTGTAATTCCACTAGGTACGGCACGCTAGCCTAGCGAGACTTTTTTTTAGCATGATCATCAAAACCGATCGATACCAGGTATTATTTTTTGCACGTCTGCGCCCTCGCTCTTAGAACAAGCGTGACCAGACAGCATCGAACCTCGCACTTTTTTTTTTTTCGTAAACGTACGGGAAAATGTTGAAAGAATACAAAGGAAGTTAACCCGGTCCCTCGTCCCATCCCGACCTCTTCATGGCAGCTTCTGGAGCGAGATGTGGACATGCGGCTCTCAGCTTCTGACGCCGCCGAGCACCCGTGGGTTGGCGGGCTGGAGAAGGCAATCGAGCTCAGGGCCTTGGCTGCGGACGTCGTGGCGGCCCGGGAAGCCGAGATCGGCGCTGAGAAAGCGCGTGTGGCCGGGGGCAGGAGGCGGGTAGCACGACGCCGGGTGCCGGCAGCGGGGGAGGGAGGAGGAGGGGCGGTGGGCGGTGTCGTCGCCCCTGGGGGTGCGGGGGGTGGCGACGGTGGCGAGCGCCTTGCGTAAGTGTTTGCCATGTATGGCAAAAGTGTTTTGCCGTGTGTGGCAAATAGGTCAGGAGACGACAGTTAACGCGTGTTGAGTCTAGACCATCTTGGAGTTAATACACTACCATATATTTTAGTGTGGGAGCTCCAAAAGGCGTGTGACTGACGACGCTTGAAACTGTCATCTCCTGGCCAACTTTATTGCTAGAAGAGGGGGGGGAGCAGTGGCGGGTGTCGGAGCGCGTTGTTTTTGGTTGCGCCAGGCAAGCGGGCGGGCGGACGGGCGTGGTGACTGTGCTGATGCCGCCTCCGCCGACTCCAAACCATTTCCTGGAAAGGGTCTGTATCGAATTTAGGTCCTTGAAGGATGAAACCTTCACGAATCGGACATGGCTGTTGATGTGCCCTGGTACTGTTGGGCATCACGAGGGGCCGGGATAGTCGCGTCGTGTGTGAGGGCTAGGTCAACTGTGAGGTTACGTCTGAGCTTGGCGGAGCCAGCGTAGCGCGCGCAGCGTTTCCTGTGTGTCGTACGTTTACCGGGAGGCTTGACGCGGTGTTGTCGGTGAAGGCCCCTCGCCCGACGATTCTTAACCGTTATCCGGGAAGGTTTACAGCGTTTTTCTCGGATTTTTACATGACGAGAGGCTTCGCGTTCCGGCGACGACTGCCCCAGCTTTCTCTCCGCGGATCCCGTTGGACATCGCGGTTGGCTAAGGCGCAGTAGCTACCTGCCTAGTTCAGGCGAAGGTTTGGACCAATTGAATGTAGCTTTATGTAGGCTGGGCGAACCCGAACAATTGCGCGCGGAACGTGACCTGTCGCTCTTGTGTATACAGGGGGGGGGCGACAGCAGTCATGGCAGCCTTGAAGGTGTTCACCAAGTGAGTGTGAAGTATAGTGTCGTCAGGTAAAACACCTTTTATTGGGGGTCCCAGCGATGCTCCTCAAGTCAGCCTGGGAAATGGAAGTTTTGACTTGGGTGTTGGAGTCGCTGGTACAGGAGACACGAGCGGAACCGCCCTCAAGGTTCGTTGAAAGTATGGCTTTTGCGCAGCAGGAAGGACAAGGCAGCCTTCGCGTACAGTGTCTACGGCCTATCCGATCGGCATCGAGATCGTCTCTATCGGGACTGCTGCCTGCGCCTATGCATATGAGCTGCTGGCTTCTTTTCCCTGTGATTCCGGCTCAGAACGGTTGCTTTTATCTGTGATTTGCTGTCGATGATTCCGCCTGAGAAGGGCTGTTTTTGGTACCGAGTTGAGATTTTTCATGTCTTAGGAGGGGATGTTTCGTCACCACCTCCCCCCCCCCCTGACGATTTTCGCACCGCCTGACAGCGGAAGGCGCCTGTAGTGATTGCTTGGCTATTTCGTGGTTACTGTTAATAATTCGCGAGCGACACAATAAGCAGACTACGCTCGGTTGTAAAGACGGAGAGGACCATTAATTCACTGCTGTTTTGTCTTTCGATTGTTTTCGCGCGGCGATCGATTGCGGCAGGCATGTTGTTCTTGTGTTGTGTTTGTGCGGCGTATACCCGATATATCCGCAAAACCTTGATTGTAAGAGTAGCCCCAGAGTCGCTGTCGGCCTGGAGCTGCGCATACGCACTTACTTTCGGTCGGTTTCGTTTGCCCCCAGCACGTTATCTTAGCAGAACTCGAGAGGAGGACTAGGAGTTCTCTTCTTTGCCTGCCTGATTCTCGGCTTGCGTTTATTTCCCGCCCGACCGGCTGTTTATACCTTGCTACGTGGTACATAGTGTTTTTCTTTCTCCGAAGGCTCGTCGATTTGCGTCGGCTGTTGCTGCTCAGACCTCCTCTTTGTGAAGAAGGTGCTTGAAAGCGCGGTTCGTTGATTTGCATCCGGCTATTTGCCCAGGATTTTTTTTTCGTCACGGAGATGTCTTCGAGTGTTTGACCATTGCGAGGCTGAGTATTGATAGTGCCTTTGACTGACGTGCGTGTGTCGCGGCGTTCAAGAGGCGCAGGCATTTTTTTTCCGTCCGGGTAACGGTTTTGTTGCAGTACGTGTGAGATTCCTCAAAAATCGATATATATATATACCAGGTATATATATACATATATGTGTATGTAGCCAGTCGTATATCATTCTTATTGTGTGCGCGGTGTGACGCGATGCCGTATACGTTTGCGTGTGAATGGGCACCGCACCCACCCGTACCGTGTGTTTCGTGGCTCGCAGCCGGCCCAACAAGCTTTTTCAAGTCTTGGCGTAGAGTCAGCTTGTTTTAACTACTGCAGTAGGGTCAATATAGGGTGTTGCGCACCCACTGACTGGAGTACAGTGGACCACAGCGAGCGATATGACATTGTGGGAATGAACGGAGACGAGTTTTTGAAATCACTATTATATACCTGGTATACGTACAGGGTTGTTTCTGGTTTTAGAAGTACGTTCGGTTTGCTTTGTGAGAGTTTGCGCTGTACTCTCTGGTCAGCCTGCGGAGTGATGGTGCTGTCTATTGGTGGTGCAGCTTTCGAGAGCAAACGACGGCTATTAATATTACACGCATGCGTCCGCTCCGCCAGATTTTGTACCGAATAAAAAAGGTGGTGAAGGTTGCCTCGAAACAAACTATTATGGGGGACCATAGTTAATAGGACCTATGCTATGCACAAACACTTACCAGTATATTTTTAGCTTTTTTACTATAATAACAATATTTGGTCCTATTTACTTTGGTCCCCCGTAGTAATAATACGAAAACACACACTCCTCCGTACCATGCACCAGTCTAGAAATTCGCCATCAAAAGCGTGTCATTTATTGCTTACCCTAGTCATTTGACCATTGACCACGCTTGCTTCCCTTTCGATTCGGAGGCGGGGGCGGCGGGGGGGGGGGAGGGGGTCAACAGCATGTTGTCATGATCATGGGGTGTATCATGTCAAGGAACACTCGTGTGGAGAAAGTGCGGGGTCTGTCGCCGCCGCCGCCGCCGCCGTCGCAACCACCACTATTTATTGAAATGCCCACGGCGACGCTCTACGACAGTACGTACAACAAACTGCTATTTAACCCCTTTTAGGACCGCAGTCCCGTTTTGGGCACAAACTTCTTGAAATTTGAATGGTTTATCTCCAAACGGGACTGCGGTTCTGAAAAGGTTAATAATAGGAGCTTTTCGTGCGGAAACAAACTATATATGCCGTCAAAACCGCCAATTGGCACGCAACACCCCTGGTGTATATAAATACACGTAGGAGGGCGTTTTCCGTCCATAAATGGTCGATTCTGACGGACGCATTCGGACTTCCACAGCTGAGGACCGTGATTTTGGGACGTATATATCGCGTGGTGAGTGGCAGTACCAGATGTGAATTACAGCACGACATATATAACAGTGCCATTTTTGACAATTTTGACCGAGAAAAAGAAAAAAACACACACAGACAGTTTCAGGTGCGTGGCACGACCAGATGCACCTTCCTTCCTGTGTACCTTTCTTGACAAACGTTGACACCGAAAACTCAAATCACAACACACAGGTGCGCGGGACTCCTATTACGGGGCACCATAGTTAATAGGACCTATGGCCTTCACAAAAACCTATATATTTACCTTTTTTTTACTGACAATATTTGGTCCGATTAACTATGGTCCCCCGTAACACCAGGAGCGCCTTCTTCTTGACCAAAGCAACAACAACAAAAAAACACAGCAGTAGTACACGAAAAAAAAAACGGAAAGCTGAACCACGCTCGCCCGCATGTCGGGATATGAAAACAAACCACGCACGGGTTGGGGATTTTTTTGTCAGAAATTAAAGTTAACACATGTATCTTTTCCCGCTTATTTTTACTTGATTTTTGTTTAACCCCCTCCCCCCCCCCCCCCCCCCCTCCCTCCCCTCCCTCCTTGTTCGGGACTAAAAAGAAAAAAAAAGTAGGGTATCGATTTTTTTCATTTCTCGTGTACCCTTCCAAAACAAAACGAAACACTATACAACTACGAGTATACCTAGGGAATTAATAGCAGTTCACCTCATCGGCCGAGGGTACGATATACCCAGTCCACGAAGCAAGATAGAGATCCGTCATAATAGCACTATTAATAATAATGGAATAGGAGATCATTATCACCAGTCATCGTCACGGGTAATTCATCTCAGATAGATCCATCTCAACTCAATCGGAGCGTCGTCGATCGTCATGAAGAGGATTAAGTCCCCCATCTCATCAGAAAGACTGACAGGATAAAGAGAGAGAGAGAGAGAGAGAGAGAGAGAGAGGAATAATCATAATGCCATACGGGATGACGGCGACAGGCGCTAACGACGAGCGTTGCACCCACCCCAAGTGTAAAATATCGAACGTTTGACTGCCAATAAGGCGTGGGATGAAAGGCTGACGAACGGCCTCCCTCACCGTGGGCTGCGCTTCCTGGATGAGACCCCCCCCCCCCCCCCCCTCCCTCCCCTCTACCCGCGACCCGAGTCCCACTTCCCCCTCCCCCTTCCCAGCACCGACCCCGACCCTTGCCAAAATACGCCAGTATGGAAATAAGAAACCGAAAAAAACAAACGGAAGCTACACACACGTACAGGGAGAGGGAAGCGAGCAACCGACACAGAAAAGAAAGAAAGATGAAAAATAAAAAGGAGGCCAACAGTCGTCAACAAAAAATAAGGAGGAGCAAACGAACACAAAAAAACAAATGCATTAAAAACGTCTGGTGAACAGAGGCATGCGAAGCCGTTGTCACGGGAAAAGCACGCCGCAGTAGAATTAGTCGTATTTAGTAGTAGTTTCCTTCTTGATGTATTCCTTTTCTTATTCTTATTTCTCTCATTTTCTTATTTTTTCCCTTCTTCGCAAGGAAAATAAGAACATACCTACAGCAGGCCGCTCGTTTGCTCTAAACACGAAAAACATACCAGCCAGGCATCAAATATCTCACCCCGATCACGCACACACGTGCGCACGGATGCACGAACGCACGAACGACGAACAAGAACTTTCCGAGAATTTTCCGGGAAACTATACCAACCAGATATCATAATATCTCACTCAAGTCACGCCCGAATGTGCGCACGAAAGCACGAACGCACGCACGGCGAACATGAACTTTCCGAGATTTTTCCGGGAAATTTCCAAGAATTTCCCGATATTTTTCCGCCGTGCGCAGGCAACAGAGGGACTCACTTCGCAGAAGCAGGCACAGGCAACAGGCACACGCAGAGGCAGGCATTCGGGCGAAGCAGGCGAGCCCAAAACATACATAAAAAAAAGGGGAAACAACACGATTCGATCGACGGAGAAGTCGGAAACCGACAGCAAGCCGACGGTGCATTGTTTTCTTCCTCTCGCGTACACTACAAAAAGCAGCAGCAGCAGCAGCAGCAGCAGCAGCAGTAGCAGCAGCAGCAGCAATTAAAGCAGCGGCAGCACCACCAAGAGGAGGCAGGAGGAGATATCACGGGCAGTCTCCTCGCAAACGGCAGGATCTGCTACTACTCCTGTAGGGCCGGCGCGGTCCCTCGAAGCTGGCATCACGAGCTGCCTCGTCACAACGATGGGTTGTACTATTAATACTAATACTACTCTCCGCAACTAGGCGCGGTACAAGCCCCCAAAAAGCCGCCGATCGTAACTAGTAACCGCTGGCACAACTACCACGACTTCTACGACGCCGGTAGGTGGGTAGAGGCAGCAGAGGGAGACAGGGAAAGAACGAGTGTAACAAGAAGAAGATAAAAAGTAATAAAAAAAAGAAAATACCCCCCCCCCGCGCGCTCCCCAATACAGGACAAGGACAAAAAACAAGGACAAGGAAAGCGACAAAAAGCACAAGAAGCGAGAGAAAAAGGACAAAAGGAAGAAAGAGAAAAGGACAAAGAAAAGGATAAGAAAAGGAACAGACCTCTATCATACGTCGTACAAGCAGCACAGCGAAAAAAAAAATGATACTCGTAGAGTATAGGCACTACTACCATTATACCAGTATGTATGTACGAAGTCAAAAGAGGACCAGGGAAGCGGCAGACTACAGAGGTACAGTATTAATAGTATAATCTATTGATACCTACCTGCTGAACCGGCAGCACGGCGACATTTGTGGGATCAGCAAAACAAAAAAAACACTACAACAACAAAAAACGCAGAAAACGATCCCTTTCGCTGCTTTTTGCTGCCACGATAAGAGCAATTGCGCCGTTGTCACCCCCCTCTCGCTCTCCCCCCCCCCCCCCCCTCCCCCCCGGCCCAATCTCTTCCTCCCCCCCTGAAATCCAGAAAACTCTCGCGCATTCCGCCGATACGAGGTCAGGACAAGCTTTGGTTACAACCATTGTTGCCCCAGGAACCAGGTACGAGTAGAGCACGGAGGGGGGGGGGGGGGAGAGAAGGAGAAGGCGATCCTACGCTTCAACGTTTATCTCCTCTATCTCCTCCCCTAAATCTCGAAGCAACCTACCTTCCCGTGAACGCCCCCCCCCCCCCCCCCCCCCCCAAATATCAACCAAACCGCCTCCACACCAACCGCAAAAATCTAAAAAATAGTATGGTATCAGGAGAGGAGGGAAGCAGCAGCAGCGGCAGCAGCAGCAGCATCGGTATCAGCGGCAGCTACAATCGCGGCCGAAAACGCAGCCGTGTAACCAGCAGCAGCAAAGCAAAACACGCGCGGAAGCGCTTTTGCAGTTGCAGCCGAAAAGGTCGTGCACAATGCACCGGCGGCGGCGGCGGCGGCAGCACTAGCGGCGCCAGCTTCCAAAAACAAGAGGCATGGGGGTCAGCAGCGGCATCAGCTATTCAGCATGAGCAGCCAAGCATCAGCGGTCGGCACCCGCAGGTGTAGCAGCAAACACTACTACTGCCACCATCACCACCACCGTAACCACCACCACCAGCCCTACCAGCACCGGAAGCAATCACCACCACCACCACCACCACTACCACCACCAGCATCAGCAGTACCACCACCACCACCACCACAACCACCGCCACCACGATCACTACCAGCACCCGTCACCGTCATTCCGAATTTCGAGGCGCCGGGGGCTTGACAGGTGTACCTTTACCAGCACCCCCCCCTCCCCCCGCACCGCCATGGCTCCGGCCGCCAATGGTTGGAACAGACGGCACACGAGGAAGGCGTGACGACGCCCCCCCTCCCCCAGAAGACCCCGGGGGCAACGCTCCCCCAACAGACGGTGGCGGCTCAACCTCGCGCAGGTGCGTCGCGGCGGAGCCTCCTCCCCCAGCCCCCGTCTGCGAAGGCCTCCGCTGGGGGTTTCGTTGATGCCCGGCATCTCCCGCAGTCGGAGAATTCGCGCCGCCGAGAGACGCATTCGCTGAAAAAACTCTGCGGTGACCCCGGGCGTCCGGCAGCTGCGCCGCCTGCGACGCAGCCGTGAGGGTTCCCCCTCCCCCCCCCCCCTCCCCCTCCACAACCGCCTCCACCCCCCCCGCCCCCGCCCCCTCCGCCACCCCCATCACCGTAGCTGTCTCGGTGGCCGTCCTCGTACGAGTCATCGTCGTCATCATCGCTGAACTCGCTCGAGTGTCCGCCCCCCCTCCCCCCGCTCGTGCCAGACCCGCGGCGCATAGCCTTACCCTTACCCCCGCCCACCATCCCCTTAAGCTGAGACACAAGCCGGCGACTGCGAGACTTGCTCCGCTGCCGCTTGCTCCTGTCCTCCCCCCCCCCCCCCTCCCCCCCCTCCCCCCCTCCCTCCCCCTCCCCCCCCCCCCCCGACCCCAATCCCTGCCCCATCTCCCGCCCCGACCCCAGCCCCGCTCCCCCCTGCTGCGGGAGTTCCTAACAAGGGGGCGCCCATCGATCTCCCCCGGGGCCTTCTACTGGGCTTGCCCTGCGAGTCCGTTCGCCCTCTGGCCTCCGACCCTGCTGCTGCTGCTGCTGCTGCTGCTGCTGCTGCTGCTGCGGCGGCGGCGGCGGTTGCAGCTGCCGTGGCCATCTTCTTCTGCGCGGCCGCCGCTTCTGCCTTGGAAGAGGAGGAGGGGGCCGTTGGGAGCCCGTTAGGCCTACCTGAATGCGCCTGGTATATATTGCGAGGAATGGGGTCGCGAAAATGGGAGCGGGGATGGGGGGGGGGAGGGAGGGAGGGGGGGAGGCGCGAGAGGGGATAAGGGAGGGAGAGGGGATAAGGGAGGGAGAGGGGGGAGAGGGGAGGGGGGAGAGGGGCGAGGGGGGGTGTGGAAGGAGAAGGGGGGGGGGGGGGGGGGGGAGAAGAGGGAGGGAGAGGGAGGGAGGGAGGGAGAGGGGAGGGGAGTGGGGGGGGGGGGGGGGGGGCGAGAGGGACGGCAGGGGATATCAGGGGCGATTGTTGCGTGAAGAGGAGGAGGGCAGGGGGGTGGGGGGGGGTGGTGGTGGGGGGGGGGCGAGGGCGGGGTACGTACATACATTTCCACGACAAGATGTACTCGATATCTTGATTTTCGTCTTTGAGCCTCTGACGACCTCTTCCTTACATAAGTCAATTAGGAGGAACCACCTGGAGCAAAGAGAAAAAGCAGCGCCTCAAGAAATCTACTTTTCCCATCAACGCCAGCATCATCACCAGTATCACACATCCTCATTACCAACTTTCATCATCACCACCACCACCACCACCAAGAAAGAGGCTTCAGACAAGATTAATAATACATCGCCTACCCCCCCCCCCCCTGCCGGGGATGGTCTGTTATTGGGCTTTCCGGTTTTTCGGTAGGGAGTTTTTCTTCGGGGATAGGTCGTGCGTGTCCCCTGCTCGGGGTTTCCTCCTAGTTCGGTAGGGGTTTTTCTTCGACGATAGGCCGTGTGTCTCCGCTGTTAGAAGCTTCCCTAGCTCGGTGGGTGTTTTCTTCGGGGATGGGACGCTTGAGTCCCCTATTAGGGTTTTCCGGTGATTCGGTAGAGGCGTTTTTCCTCCAGAGACGGGGTGGTTAATATGTATCTCCTGTCCGCCTCTCAGCCCCTTTCCACCCCCCCCGCTGCATACGGCGCTGTCATCCATGTCCAAAAAAAGTACGCATAAAGGTGCTGAAATCTGCCTCACAGGCGGTTCTTAGTATAATAATAATAATAGGATGCAACTCACCTGAGGGTCGTTTTTAACGACACGTATTTGGCACAAAAAACTTGCCAAAATATCACGTTTTTTGGAAATTTGGATTTTTGCCAATAAGGCAAGTTTTTTGCCACAAGCTTTTTCATGGATATTCCCCGAGCCCTTTCTTGGCAATTTTTTGGAAATTTGGACTTGCTATTCGTTTGGCAAGTTTTTAGGAAAGCCTCGAAAACCCAAAATTTTCAAAACCTGCAATTTTGGCCCAAGTTTTCACAGTGTCGTTAAAAACGGCCCTAACAAAGCACCTCACGTTTCGCTTTGCGCTTTTGGTGCAAGCAAGCAATGCCCGCCTCGCCTGGTCGGTACAAAGAAAAAAAAAAAAACGGCGCGCCCCGTGCCCGGCGTTGTAGGGGTGCGATGGTATATGGTCACGCGACTACGGCCATGCATGACATGAGCCCCCCCCCCCCCCCCCCCCCCCCGCCCCGGTGCTCCGTCTCGAAAGGGATGCGTGTTTCAACGGTAAAATGGGTAGGGCAAGCAACGAAACACAGTTACTCGCCCGCCCTGGTCGGTGAAAGCCCGACATGCTCCGTCCCGGCATTTATAGGGGATGCGAGGGTCTATGGTCATACGACTACGGCCGTGCATGAGATCGAGTACATCTCTCCTATCGAGTACCCCCCCCCCCCCCCCCCCCCCCCCCCTGCCCTCCCTCCTCCTCCCGCCCTTACTCTCACCTTAGGCGGACTCGGGCCTCCTAGCGGCGATGGGGGGGTAGTGGATGAGCGGCGGTCAGTCGATATCGACCTCGAGGTACTCGGGGACGCGCCCGATGGCAAGGACGGCGGTGGTGGTGGTGGTGGCGGCGGTGGCGGCAGCGACGGCGGTGGCGATGGGCTGCCGTCGTCGCTCATTTCTTCGTCGAACTCCGACTCGTCCTCCTACAATGAGAGCAAGGTATAGTAGAAGTGAAATGATGATAAATAAAAAAATGAGAACCAGGTATAGTGAAATAATAATAAAAAAAAAATCGGTATGCTGGAAGACGAAAAAAGGTGATGAAAAATGACACAACAAAAACAATTTTTCGTGAGACAAATCCGCAGAGTGAAACGTCCAAGAATGATCGTACCAGGTACAAAGTTACCGAGTAAAGTGTCCACAAACAAGCGCTCAATCAGTTCGGTGGGGGGGAAGGGGAGAAATTTATAGAAACAGCGAACAATAAATCGAAAAACGAAACGAAACCCAACGAACGAATCAAGCAAGAATGAAAACCAAGCAAAAAAAAACAAAAACAGCGATACAAAAAAAACTATTAATAGAAAAAAAAAAAAACACGAAACGAGCAGGCGGACAAGAAAAAAAACAAAACAACAGCAATAGAAAAAAAATACCTGGTAAAAATTTAAGCGAAAAAAAAACGAAAGCAAACAACGAATCAAACAAAAATCGAAACCAAGCGAACGAAACAATAGCACTACAAAAAAAACACACACACACACACGCGAAACGAACGAGCGAACCAGATAAAATCAAAGTGAGACAGCGAAACGAAACGGACGAATGCGTGCACCACACATCTCATAAAGAAAAACAAGCCCACCAAACCAAGAAACAAACTGCCGTAGCCCACATCGGTACATCATCCATGGTACATCCTAACCTCCGCCGTTCTGATATGGTGTGCAGGGTTTGCCTTATAGGGAACATCCAACCCAGGGAAACCCGTCCTCACCATATAGGTCATGCAACCGTGAGCTGGATCATACAGATCACACAGATCATACAGAACAGGAATCTATCTGCTCTGAAAAACCTGGATCACGTAGAGGGGATCTGTCTGATCTGCTATTCTCGAAGTGAGCAAAACCTACGAATAGACACAAAAAATCACGGTATGTATGTATTCACGAGCGAACCCCCCCCACCCCCCCCCCCCTCCCCCGAGCAAAAACGAGCAGTCCCACAACCCACACGAAACAAAACGAACGAAAGAGATGGCAACACGAGTATGGTGACCAAAACAGCGAGACGAAAAACCTCTGAGGTAGGTAGGACTACAGCAGTGTCATCGTTTGGGGGACCAAGCCCCCCAAATTACACCACCAGTCCGCCCCCAAAACGTGAATAAAGGATCTCAACTGTTCTATTTGCTGCACCGCAGCACAGAAACAGGGGAAAAACTCAACTCTGATTCCAAGCAATTTGTCCTCAAAACGCGAGTGCAGTCCCAAAAGAGGTTGTAAAAGCTGGGTGGGATTTTTTTTTTTTCACTCGGCCGCCGGAGTGTGCCACCTAAAATTGACCCATTATTTGTTTTTTGTTTTTTAAAGTGACGGCTTGACAGCAACGGCCCACTGCGTGATTGGGAGATGGTACAAAAATTGGCGTCCCGAGTTGCAGTGGTTGATTAGCAATGCGGCACGACGGGGCGAAACGATGAACTCATCCTACCCTACCCCACCTGCTGGGTGCAAAGGTTGACAACATCAAAAGTTACCAACCATTGTCATCTCTAACTTGACCACGGGAGAAACGAAAAACGAAAAACGAAACGCACGCACAGCGCGCGCCGCAGAGCAAGACACAGCACAGCACGCACCTCATCGTCATCGAAGGCGTTACGCGACGCGGCCCGCCGCCTCATCATCTCCCCCTCGCTCAGCTCCCCCCCAACGTCCTCCTCCTCCTCCTCCTCGTCATCATCATCATCACTCTCGTATGCCCCCGGCCCGTTAGCCCCCCTCCCCCCTCCCCCCCCCCCTCCCCCCCCTCCCTTCCCTCCCCCACCGCCACCACCTCCATCTTCGTCGTCATCGTCGTCCGAGCCCCTCCCCCCGCCTCCCCTCCCGCTGCCAACTCCTGCGATGTATTTTTCTTTCGACATTCGACGGGAGCGCTTGAACTCCGTAGGTACCACGAAGGTTCGCGGATCGATTCCTCGAGTCGTAAAGTTTTCGAACGTCACCACCGCTTTTACGGTCATCATGAGGGGTACTGACACCTGTGTCGGAGTCGGGTGGGGGTCGGGTCAGGTTGGGTTGGGTTGGGTTGGGGGTGGGAGTAAGAGGGGGGGGGGGGGGGGGGGGGCGAGTTTAGACAAGGCAGTGACATTTAGGGTAGCGACATCGAAATAAACAGCGAATACGTCAACGAGACCACAACATAACAAAAACAGAAGCAGCTGCATCACCACCCCCACCACCACCACCACCACCACCAACTAAAAACACCATCAGTCCCAAGGGTCCACGAAAAAAAAAAATCCCTACACCCCACTACCCATTATCGGGACTCAGACAGGGGGGGGGGGCATACTGAAACCAAGAAAAATACAATCAAACAACAACAAAAAAAAACTCGCATTTTCGTCATTTTGGCACTGTTTTTTTTTTTTTTGTTCCCCATCTTGACGCTGGGAAGGAGTGTCGGTCGGTTTCTCTTTTTGTCGAGCACCTTGCCAGCAACCCGAACCCCTCCGCCTCCATGCGAAGTCACCACGCACGTGCGTGCATTCCACGTTCACTGGAAATTCTCCCCCCGGTATGAATCCCACCACCACCACCAACACCAACACCAACACCAACACAAAAAAAGTTGCCCATTAACGCGACAACTACCACCGCCGCTATGCACCGCCCCAACGATCCCCCAAACCCCGCAGCCTGGCGCGAGGTCGCCGGCCTGTCGAACATCCCACCTTTACTGGAAACCCTTCCTGCGGGATGCCGGCCAGCGACAGCACGGAGCGAAGCCTCGCCGCCATGTCGTCCTGAAGCGAACAAAAAAACAACCATGAACGGAAAGAGGGGAGAGGAAGTGCGCAGGGGCAGGAGCGTTTTAACCACTCGGCCCAGCCACCACAAGATGGTTAATCGTCCACGCCGAAGCAAAATGGTCGACAGTCCCCGCATGAACTCTTCATCAGGAACATACGTATCACTCTCCGAGAAATTTCCCAGGAACAAAAATAAGTGTAAACAGAGAGGAGAGAGTTTGTCAGTCAGGGGCAGCAGTTCATCACGTACCCCAGCTTCGAAAAAATGGTCTTGATATACGTACTTCACATAAATTCTCTACAAACATCTTCATTTTCGAGAAATTTCCGAGAAATTTCCGAGAAATTTCCCAGGCGGTCGGTCGGGGCTATACATAGGGTTCGAGTAGAGTGGTCATAGTCGAGTATAACTACAACCATCTTGACGAAGGGGGGCCAAGATCTACGTAAACAATTTCGTTGACAGGCCACACACAATAATTTCCGACAAAGTCCAGTCAGGCGGGGTCAAAGGGGGTCGAGTGTTCACCGTCAAGTACACTCCAACCACGTCGACAAGAGCTGGGTCAATGCCTACACAACTAGGTTGACATCCCACACCAAGCCTTCGACGGACAAAGAAATATCGATCTTCGATCTCGAGAATCGAGTGGAGATCGCCTTTGCCCCCCCCTCCCCCTCCCCCCCCCCCCCCCATGTAAGTCGATCTCAATCTCGATCTCCAATACTGATTGAACGGTGATGATCCTCACCCTGACGGAAAGTATTTCGAGGGCGGGCATGATGTGCTTCAACTTCAGCGGGTAGTCGTGGGCCATCCAGACGCTCGCCTTAACCTGCTTGTTAATCTGACGGTGTACCTGTGCTCGAAAAACAAAAAAGAAGAGCGAAAAACAAGACAAAAAGCAAAAAACAAGACAAAAAGCGAAAAAGCAAAGAAGAGAAGAGCAGAAATGAACGCAAGGTAATACACAGTTATGAAGAAGAAAAAAATAGAACCAGAACCACCGCACAGCACAGCACAGCACAGCACAGCACAGCACAGCAAGGCAAAGCATTAAAACAACACTTAATCTTCGTGGGTATCAATACAACGCAATCCCCTCCCCCTCCCTTCATGCGACTCGCCGGACACCTCACGTTTCGCTTCGCGCTTGGCGCAAGCAATGTCTGCCTGGTCGGTGAAAACCCGAACATGCTCCGTCCCGGCATTGTACGGATGCGAGGGTCTATGGTCGTACGACTACGGCCATGAATGAGATCGAGTACATCTCTCCTATCGAGTACATCTCTCCTATCAAGTACACCCCCACACCCATGATATCGATTACCTCCCACTCCCCCCCCAACACACGCCTCACCTTTTCCTCGTTAAGGTCCTGACTGCTCTTCCAGAACGGCTTCTGGAACATGCTGGCGCCTACAGAGGCCCCCTTCCGCAGACCCCCGGCCATGCTCCCCGACCCCCCCCTCGCACTGCCTCCTCCCGCGGCTTCCTCCTGCGCTATCGCTTCCCGAGCCTTGGCAAGAAGCGCCTTGTCGTTCTTGGAATCGAAGTACTTGTCTTTCGGCACGTACTGGACCACGTTGCCCCCTTTGCGAGTGGTCTGATTGGTCGGTCGATTCGGTTTTGGTCGATTCGGTTTGGTCGTTAGTTGAAAAAAAAAATGGTCGATCGGTACGTTGGTTGGTTAGGTGGTTGCAGCAGTCAGGAACAGAGTAGGTTAAGTGCAAAAAATCAACGCTTAATAAAATGTGCCGGGAGACATGTCAAGAACATCAACCGCTCAACCAATCGGCTGGACTCGCAGCTGACGTGTACCTGTATTCGAAACAATTTTAGAAAACCGCAGTACGTACCGCAGAAATCAGCACGTTCCAGGTGTAAACTATTAATACCAGGTATTGGGTCCGTGGTATACGGACAACGGGATACAACGAAACATAAGCGTATGTTGCTTCTATAAACTCCAACCGCTTGATCGGTTCGGTTCAACTCAGAGCTGACGTACTTCAAATATGTTTTCATGAAAACGGTACATGACATCGATGCAAAAACACGCAACGCTCTGGACGTGAATACACGGAACGCTTGCGCACTACAAATCAAGACTAAATTATCCTTTTGACTTCCTGCCAAAGTGGGATGGATGCGCAGCTATCGGTCCCTTGGTGTGGGACACATTCACCCATAAAAAACAGGCGCATGTTTGCTCCTAAAAAAAAAATTGCTGACACCATACCTTCATCTGCATGCTCCCAAGGTACTGGTAGGTCGAGCACTTGTACCCCGCCATCGAGGTCTGGACAGGCTGCCCTCCCTCCAGCTTCTGCGACTCCTTGAAGACCGTCTTCTTAGCCTTAAACTGCGTGCTATCCACCCCTCCCTGGAGCCCCACGGGCGACAAAACGAACAAACACAGCACGGCGTCAGAACGTACCCGGTACGAACTATTACACTACGTGCTGTCATGTTGTAGGTTATCACGCAAACACGTCAAATGCAGAACGGCTGATCGAACTATTTACAACCGAGTACCAGAGATCACGCACGGAAGATCGTGAGCGAGTACCGAACACAAGCGTCGCACTCACAACCTGATATTTATTGTACCGGTGCCACACATGAAAAAAAGAAGAAGAAAAAACATCGAACAGCAACGGCAACAACAGCACCAACAACTACAACAAAAGCAACAGCAACATCAACAACAACGGCAAAGAAGACAACCAAAGACAGAAGGGGAGGGCGATCGATAAGCGGCATTCACATCGAATAGAAGACACCTTAAAACTGCCCTCCCTACAATCTAAACATCACACTGTCAGCCGAGTACACGGCGTGAGTCCATCGGCGCCTCGCGTAACCCTCGCGGCTGGCTTGGCTGTACATTGTGCCACCGCCATTAGGCCGTAACCATAAACATCGACCGCGACATCAAACGCAACCCCAACCATAGCCCACCGTGACCTCAATAGTAACCGTAAACTCAACCGCTACATCACCTTTAACCTTAACCGGAACTCATAATCAACCGTTACGGAAAAAAAAAAAAAACAATCGTAACCGAAACCGCAACGGTATAATCAACCATAGTCGTAGCATCAATCCACACCATAACCTCACCCGTAACCGTATGTAACATCAACGACACCGTGATCTCAACCGTAAACTCAACCACAACACGAACAGTAACGCCAACCGCAAACCTCAAACAACACCAAAGCCCCAACCGTCCCGTAAGCCCTAACTTCATTCAACCGGACAGCAACATCGAAACCGTCCTTCCAACCTCAACCGCAACCCCCCACCAAGCCCTCCCAGAATAGAGCGCGTGACACACCTTGTTCGAAGACGCCATGAGGTTGTGCACCGCCTTGTCCACCTCCCTGTTTGTCTGCCACTCCAGTCGACGCAGGGCGTTGTACACCTAAAAACGTCGCAAAAAACAGCAACACGCCATCCAGGGCGTAGGTAGGTGTGAGTCCATTGGGAGGGTAAACCAACGCAAGACACGCACGCTGGCTACGTATGGTGCGTTCCCATACGGCGCCTGCAAAAAAAAATAGCACCGTGTTCGGATTCAGACAGCGGTAGTAGGTATTCATGCTCGTTAGGGACCGTTTTTAACGACATCGTCAAAAATTTCCAAATTGGCAAGTTTTTGGAAATTTTGATTTTCAACTCTTTGCTAAAAACTCGCCAAATGAAAAGGCACGTCCAAATTTCCATAAACTTGCGCGGGATCCATCCATAAAAAAGCTTGGCGAAAAACTTGCTAAATTGGACAAATCCATATTTCCAAAAACTTGCCAATTTGGCAAGTTTGTTGCCAAATACGTGTCGTAAGAAACGACCCTTAGCAATAATATGATACTTCTATAGAGGCGGGCCACCGGGCCAGAGTGTTGACTGAAAAAACAAAAAAAAAACCCTGCTGTGCCAGGTATGCTTGTACGTAGTACATTAGACTTTCTCTTGTGTAAATGCTACACATCGGATCGGGAATATAAAGCCCGTTTTGATGTTCATATCAGATATCAAATGTTGCTTATATTACCGAAAATGGTGGTACTCCTTTAAATGCTCCACAAATCGGACAAATCAGATAGATCAAACAGATCAGATAGATCCCCACTTCAAGGTCTAGATATTTCAGAGCAGACAGATTCCTGATCTGTGCAGGTACGAGCTAGCTCATGTTCTCGGGCGAGAGCTGAAGTATCTGCTTGATTACAGCACATATTTCTTGGGTTGGGATCTGTATCATACAGATCCTGCGCAACATCTTATAACGGCAGCTTAGGATCTAGATGATCTGTAGACGATCTATCTGTAGATGGATGTATCCAAACGTGTCAAAAATAGTCACCCGTCAGTCCGGAAAAGTAAGAGGACCATTTGGGCAGCAACAGTGATACCCCAAGCGGTCATTGTGTTGACGGACAGAGCGGTACCTTTCGTGCATCACAAACAGTGCGCACGTACGTACCAACACGGTGTGTACAATACGTAAAACTTCACCGGGCTAACATACAAGTATACCGAAGACTTTTGCCCAATCAAGCAAAATATCGAGAGTACACAACGTCATGTCAAGGGGGAGGAGGGGGGGGGTGTACTCGATAGGAGAGATGTACTCGATCTCATGCATGGCCGTAGTCGTATAACCATAGACATGGCAAGGCAATAGCGGTAGTGAAGTTTCACTCGATGGGATCCACTATTCCGGGGAACCATAGAAAATAGGACCTACGGTACACACACAAACCCATATATTTCCCTATTTTTTCTCACAATATTTGGTCCTATTTACTACGGCCCCCCGTAACATTAATCGGACCAGGTACGTAACCACATTGACGCCTCATTCCTTTCAGACCAGCAGTCCCGTTTTGGGGGCAAACCACGCAAACTTCACGTATTACGTGGGACCATAGTTACTAGGACCAAATCTTGCTAGTAAAAATGGCTAAATATATACCTGGTAGGTTTTTATGTATACCATAGGCCCTATTAACTATGGCCCCCCGTAATAATACGTGGCAGATCACATCGAGTAGTGTTGGCTAACGCTACCTACTTACACCCCCCCGCCTCCCTTGGCATAATGTTGTGTACACCCGCAAAAACATTGTTCGGGCAGCAGTAGTCGGCCGCCCCCGGGCCCGGGTGGTAGCGCATTTATCGGGCTCTAATAATTGCCATGCCACCGCGAACAAGCCAGGGGCTGTACGGTACAGAAAGCAGACACCTATCCGTATTTTGCAGTTATATTACAGTAGGTGGTACCTTCGACCTGGTGTGGGTCAGAGCAAACCACAGAAAAAAAAGAAAAAAAAACTTGCCATCAGACACCGGCTATATTCATGCACTTTTTACATACATGATTTTCATGGTATTCACATATCAAGCATGACATAACCGCATTGTGCATGTTGTCATCCTCTATAGAAAATTAGTGTATGTATGTATATATATATATAAAATATCAATTTCGTGGATTCAAGTCTCACCGAGTGCATACCACTCGTGAGGAGTTTTTCTTGCACAAAAATTGACTAGCGGAAAGCGCGAAAGTGTGAGTTGGCAACATTTGATGAAAATCGACGAGCAGTGGGAATGCTGAACCCTATGCGCGATAAAAAATAAAGGCACGTACCAGGGCGGAGAATGAACGACACCTGTGACCACGAGCTTTGTCCAGAAGAAGACTGCTGAGGGCAAAACCTCCTTCGAGTTAAGCTGGAAAGTGAAAGCGATGATCAAATATAAATATATTTAAAATATATATAAATATATCCTGCGTGAGGTCATACAAAACCCCGTACCGGGTACGTGGTACGCGCGATCGAAGTATCGCACACCTTGCAAATACAAATTTCGACGAGATCCCCGATCTCACAGCCAATGCATACCAGGTACCAGGTATATATATATATATATTTCATTTTATAAATATTATTTTTTTATGAGCACTGTTGGATAACCCAGCAGTACGCCCGTGGTAATCACTTGGTATGCCCAACTAGATTACAGCAGTACTATTGTCTGCCGCGCCAGCTACGCGCTTACCTGGTATGTATATACTTGGTGCTTGGTGTCGCATAGCGGGTATACCTTAACTCCGCCCGCATGAGGGCCGGGTATTCAATGCTCGGCCGACTCACTAGCACAAAAAAGGTACGTACCCTTAAAAGGTACTTTCTGTACCATATTCTCGTGTCGCTGCAAGCGCGAGAGGATGAGAAACAGTAGCAACATTCGACAAAAATCGATTCTCTTTCAACATTCAGCCCCAACTCAGACAGCAGCAGCAGCAACAGCAGCAGCCACCCCCTTTATTTCGCGTGGTACATCCATCCACACCAAACCCCCCGCCGACCACGAGAATGATGAAACTCAAGACCGCGGCAGCACTCGCATGTAATACCCTCGATTTTTTGGCGCGGTGAACCTATACAGCGAAACACCGGGAGGGCCGCGGCTATCCAACAGCAAAACTCCGCCGCGGCTACACAGAAAGACAGACGAGAGACAGCAGCCAGAGAGCGCAGTAGCAGTACCTTCGACTTCGTGTGGTCCACCCTAAGCAGAACTCCCGGCGTCTCAGAGTTCTTTCCCATAAACACCAGGCTAAGCCTGCCGCGCTTCAACTTAAATCTGGCCCCGACGCCGACGATGGTGCTGTCCACTCGAAGCCAAGAGCCGCACTTCCAGATCCTGTTTTTTTGTTTTCCCCGTCGTCCGTAAGAACAAAAAAAAAAACGACAAGTTAAGACATTAATATGGACCAGGTACCAGATATGATGCTTCAATAAATATTCACAGCCAAAATGCGATGAGCGAGGCCGACCCAAGGCAATCGCAACACGACCGAGGCTCTCTCTCCCCCAGCAAGCAAAACGGACGCATGTGATATCCACCACCCCGCTCCCGTAGAGCCTGCGAGCGACGGAAGCCCACCCACACCCTCTCGCCCAACCCCCACCCATCCACCCTCTACTGTACCAACCCATTAACCCTCCCGCCTAACCAGCCCCCCCCCCCCTCCACTCCCCTCCTTTCCTGTACCCACCCACCCACCCACCCACCCACCCACGTTCTTACCTCCCCCCTTCCCCCCCTCTTCCATCCACCAACCTATCCGCCCACCACCGCCCGCCTAACCATATCGACCACCAACCCCCCCTACCCCGGCCCCACCGAACCGCCTATCGCACAACACCCACCCACCCTGACATAAGTACCGCAAAATATCACACCCGGGTGATAATACAACACACGCCCTAAAATGGATTTACGAGCCCATCCTCTCCGACGCAAGGCCAAGGCTATATAGGGCGCCCGTGCACAATGGCAAAAAAAACGGCTTTGGAAGGGTCTTATAAATATCTCGTCAAAAGACCTCGTCGAAAGATCTCGTCGAGATATATTTTCACCGTAGGACCCATCGCTTCGGCGAGTTTCGCTTTCCCAGTCGTCGAAAAATTCAGCTTGGAATTATCGCGAGGGGGTGTGATATATTATCACACGTGTTCTAACCCTTTTAGGACTGCAGTCCCATTTTGGGGACACACTACTTATAATTTGAGTGGCTTGTCCCCACAACGTGACTGCTAACATGGATACGGTACCTACTGTAGTACAGACCCACCTCCGCCCATCCACCCCCCCCCCGCCCCCCCCCCGCCCCCCCCCCAACCGCCTACCGCCTACCTATAGGTGTCGCTGGGAGCGACCGCCTGCATAAGAGGGGCCATCAAGAAGGCAGCCGAGAAACTCCACTTCATTTCCACGTAAAAGTCCTGCGCAGAGGGATGAAAAAAGAAAACCGAGGGAGAGAGAGAGAGGATGACGCGTTTTGATTTCGTCTCCCCGATTTCGGAAAAAAAATAAATACCTCATCAGCTCTCGTAATCGGGAGTTGTTCTGAATGCAAGCAATGCATCAATCAATGTGCTGGGTTTCGGAATTTGAAATTGACACACCGACCGGGTGCATATTGAAACCTACCTGATATTGATAGTATTGATAGTATTGAGATGTATACATACATATTGATATTGTTATTGATACGTACTGGTGTTGATAGACCTATTGACATTGATACTGGTATTAATATGCAAGCTGATCTACTGTACATACAATGAAAAAAAACTCAGCTATAACATCGAAAAATTCACGCCTTGGACAGGCCATCGATTTATCTACTAGTAGTAGACCTTCCACGGCAGATCTATTGCAGATCTTGTATGACCTAGCTCATGTTGCAGGGTGGGACTCGTGTGATCTGCATGATTTAGCACACACGTTTCCTGGGTGGTATCTGCCCTAGAAGGCACGACCTCTCACGAACGGCAGGCAAGGAATTAGATGATTTACAACAGACAGATCAGATAGATCATCATCTGTCTGTCCGAGGTCTAGAATGTTTCCCTCGAAACCCATCTCCGCAGGTTGCGTGTGATACTTATAACTCGATCGAAAAACATGCACCAGCCAAACAAACAGCAAGAAAAAAGGACTGAAGTAAAGAGAAAGCAAAAAGATGGAAAAACACACAACCCCGACCCAAAAAAAAAGCAAAAAAGGAAGAAAGAGAGAAATGTAGGAAGGATGAGAAAAACACGAAAAAAAACCAGAAAAACTCACGGGAATGCCCTCGAGGATATCCAGCAGATGAGGCAGCCGCTTCTTCCACCTCACCCAGGTCAACAGCTGAGCTCGCATGTAAACCTTAGGGAAGGCAAAAACAAACACAAGACGCAAAATATTAAAGCGACAAAAAAACGGGATGCACGATCACAAATGGCGGGTAGGCGAACAGGCGTACGTTCATACAATTGGGGCAGAACATCGCTGCGTTAGGATAGCAGAACAACAGCGCAACAAAACAGCAGCACAGCAGTACAACAGCGAAGCAGTGCGCGTACACCAGTTGCTGCGCTGCAGCCAGCCAGCACGCAGAGCAGTACAGCTCACAGCAGCAGACCACAGCAACGACCGCACACCACAACACGACAGCACTGCACAGCAGTTCGTCATCACAGCAGTACATCTGCACGGCCGTGCACACCAGCTCCAGCTCAACAGCAACACCGCCCAACACACCAACAGCAGCACAGCCCGACACACCAACAGCAGCACAGCCCAACACACCGACAGCAGCACAGCACAACAGCAGGCACAGCCCAACAGACCAACAGCAGCACAGCACAACAGCAGGCACAGCCCAGCAGACCAACAGCAGCACAGCACAGCACAGCACATCGGCACAACAGCTGCACGGCAGCATCAGCAGCAGGACCTGCGGGAGAGCTACTGTAGTTACCTGTCTGACGATGGCCTGGTCTCCCGTGAGCACAGCTTCGTCCATGAGGTGGTATCTCCGTCCGCTCTTGATGTCCACGTTCGCGCCCGCCTCCAGCATGGCCTGTGTTCGTCACGTTCGTCATGTTGTCGTCATGTTGACATGTTGTCATGCCATCAATTGATATGCATACATACGACCGTCTTATCAATACCCGGGTAGCAATTCTTTGTCCGCAAGTTGCATCACAAGCGTTGACATTCAACCCACCGGTTAGCTTGCCACGCGGGCATACCACAGAGGTGTAACATATCTCTATTTGATAGGAGGAAGCCTCGGCACGGGTAGAAAGAGTGTGTATGCTGGGCGTCGGGGACGGGTAGGAAGAACGGCTCTTCGAAAAGAACGCTGGACGTCGACGGGTACTAATAGCATACAATCGCGGTTCATCGCTGGCAATCATTGCTAATGACGGTCATCACCGCCTGCTAGCAAGGCTTCAATGCATGTAGGTACCCATTGTTGGCGTTAATTGTCGGCACTCTATTTTACACTACTACGGGGGACCATAGCTAATAGGACCAAATATTGTTATTAATAGTAGAAATGGTGAAATGTATAGGTTTCTATCTATACCACAGGTCCTAATAACTATGGTCCCCCGTAATAGCTTTCACTGCTGCTGATAGCATTTTCGGCAAATTTGTTGTGTCAAAAGCTGGCATCTTGGCAATCATCGTCGTTGTGTTGCCGTAGTGGTGATCAATCCCGGCACGTTGAGCCAGATCAGATACATCATTTCCACTCGGTGATCGTTGTGTTGCCGTAGTGGTGATCAATCCCGGCACGTTGAGCCAGACCAGATACATCATTTCCACTCGGTGATCTATTGTAAATCTTTCAGCAGATAAGAGACCCATGATCTGTATGATCTAGCTCATATTGCCGGGTGAGAGCCGAAAAATCTGCATGATTTTGGACATGTTTCCTGGGTCGGGTCTGTTCCTCTTGCAGATCCTGCACAGCATGTCATGCTGGCCGGTTATAGGATCTACAGTAGATGATCTACGGTAGACAGATATATCATGATCTGTCTGATCTGTCTGTCCGACGTGCGAATTTCTTCGATCGCATGGCAAGGGCCGTCCGATTGGTTCGATCGCGTGAAAGGGCCGATCGGTTCGACTAGGGTTCGGAGGGGTTCAAGGGCCATCCGACTGGTTCCGTTCGTTCCGGGCGATGAACCGGCCATCCGAGATGTTCGACTCATTCGGTAAAATGAAAGGGTCATTTGAGTGGTTTGATCGGAATGATCAGACGTAGACGTAGGATATTCGGTTCATTCGATTGGTGCGATCTGTAAGAAGGGCCGATCGATTAAATTGGTTCGATTCGGACGAAAGGGCCGTCCGATTGATTGGGTTTCGTCGATCGGACGAACGGGCCATCCGACTGGTTCGATTGGTTACATCCGTGCTCGAAATGAGCGATACCCTCCCTCGCTCCCTCCATCACAAAAACACGCCTGAAAAACACCCAGGTGTACCTAACCCCCGCCGCCTTCAACCTCCTCAAACCCCCTACACAGATCAGGAACACTCACATTGGCGCACTCCAAGCGCCCAAGTTGCAGAGCTAGCAGCAGCGGCGTGTTACCGTGGTGATCCACCTCATCCATGCCACCCGGTCCCGTCGCCGAGCTAGGAACCGGGACCGCCATCCCCTCCGCCCCACCAACAGAGGAAAACACCGCCTGATCTCACCATAAAAACCGCAAGCCGAAAGGAAATAACCGCCGCGTGCAAGTACGAGAGGTGAGTGGGGCAGTGGGGGGGGGAGGGGTCGGGCGGGGGGGGGGGGTGAGGGGAGAGCGATATCACAAACAAAGTCGACAGCAATATCGGCAGCAAAACGTCGACAGCGATATCGACAATATCAATATCGACAGCAATATCGGCAGCGATCGGCAGCGATATCGACAATATCAATATCTACAGCAATATCGGCAGCGATCGGCAGCGATATCGATAATATCAATATCGACAACAAAGTCGGCAGCAACATCGACGATCGACATGCAGCGATATCGATAATATCAATATCAACATCAATGTCGACAGCAATATCGACATCGATATCGATTATCGACATCAATATCAACATCAATATCGACAGCGCTATCGATGATCAACAGGGAGCTGTATATTCTGCACGATCTGGGACATGTTTTCCTGGGTTGGATCTGCCCTATATATGAGGCAAAATCCTGGGCACAACCTCTCACAACGGCAGGTGAGGAACTGAATGATCTATCTGTGGATGATCTATATGTAGATGATGTATCTGTAGATGATGTATCCGTAGATGATCCATCTGTAGATGATCTATCTGTAGACGATATATCCGTAGATGATCTATCTGTAGATGATCTATCTGTAGACGATATATCTGCGCAACGTGTGCACTATTACGGGGGGGGCTTAGTAAATAGGACCAAATATTGGTAGTAAAGGTCGCGAAATATATAGACTTTTTTGTCTACCATAGGTCTCATTTAATATGGTCCCCCGTACGTAGTAGTACACGGTTGGTAATAACGCACCTGACGGAGGGTTGGTCGCTATGCTATAACCAAGCCAACGCCAAGGGCAAATATTAACGGTACATAAAATAGCACGAGCTGACCGGACTGTCTGTTATGTATCCCTGGCAACTCTCTGGCAAGTACTGCTGTAGAACGTACTTCGTACAGTCTCTCGCAAAACGAGACTACCTGCAGCTGTGTACTACGAATGGCCTGAACTTCTCTTTATTCGCTTCGGCGGCTAGATAAGACTGCAGCAGAAAACAGGTATTTATCATGTAAAACAACATTTTTGTGACATCAAAAGTGGTTCAGTTTTCACGAAAGCTAAAACGTTATTTTACTCTTCGATGAAATACTATTTCCCCACCTCCCGCGGGCGGGTACTGCACGACTCTTACCAGCGTTATTTTTTTATTGTCGGATTTTTGTGCCTGTTCTTGTTTTACCCGAACGGTCGCTACATTTCCGGACAAAAGTGGCTGAAACTCTCTCTCACTTCAGGCTCGGTCGCGGGTAGACAACAGGCACAAAAATACGACAAAAACATAACACGGGTACTGCTATAGCCTCGCACCGGTTGTACGTAGAGTTACGTGATAACCACCTTTCGACCTGCAGTCCCATTGGGGGCACAGACCACTCACAAATTATACGCCGTTTGCCCCCAAAATGGGACTGCAGTCCTGTTACGGGGGACCATAGTTAACAGGACCAAATATTGCTAGTAAAAATGGGTTAAATATATAGGTTTTATGTACACCATAGGTCCTGTTAACTATGCCCCCCCCCCGTAAATACTGTGGGGGTGAAACATTTTTCGAACTGCGCGGACGCTTTCGGGGACAAACTCCTTGAAATACGTATCTCGGGTTCACAGTTTTTTGTTTGTTTTTTTTTTGGCAGTTCTACGAAGGCTTTTTACACACGAGCTGAACCTTTGCATTTTTTACTCTCTCGTCCCTCCCGTCCAGCGGCGGCGGGGAAGCCACTACGAGCGTCAAGACACGCCTGCAGCAAGAAATAACAAGATAAACAGACGAAACAAAAAGACGAAACAAATATATAACATGTATATAGCGCGAAAAAGGCCCAAAGCACAAAAGTATACAGGACAAAAGACGTGTATTCGTAGCACGAGCCGTCTGGAACGCTCTCTTACGTGACCTCCTTGCCCTCTCGTCCCTCTCGTTCAGCGACGGGTGGACTCTCATCAACATTACAGACACGCCTGCAGCAAAAGAACAAAATCGTTAACCCCTTTAGAACCGCAGTCCCGTTTTGGGGACAAAGTATTTGAAGTTTGACTGGTTTGTCCCCAAAACGGGGCTGCGGTTCTAAAAGGGTCAAGACTACATACCAGGTACAGCAGTAGTACGTGTCACGCCATAAGTGGCACAAGCTTCGGGAAGTTTCTCTCGGCGTGACCCCTTTGTCCCCTCCTCCCACCTCTTGTTCAGCAGCGGGTGGACACGCCGGCAGCACAAGAACAAAATCACTAAAAATACGTACCTTGGTATGGTACATGTTGCCAGGTATGTATGTAGCACGTACTGTAGTACGAGCTGTCTGGACTCTCTTGTGTGATTGACCGGTACGTACGTAGACTGAGACTTACCGAGCGGTACAGGCACCGGGTGCTGTCGCACACAGCTTGCAAAGATGACTCTCGACCAAATCCTCGATCTCACGGCAGTTGTTTTTAATTTTGATAAGATACGAAGTACGTGTACAAAGAATAAGGGAGAAGAAAAAAAAACGAAGCTGTGAGATCGAAAACTTACTCGAAACTCATATTTGCAAGCTTGGTGTGATAATTCCATTCCGCCATGTACGGGGGGGATATAGGAGAGAGGGCAACGATTGAAGCAGAAAATGTTGGAGCACACAGGAGAGGGAAAAACGGTGGAGCTGTGACCTGGATGGACTCCATGGTTAGCTATTAATAGCTCTCCGTTGGGTTGACACATAACATAATACATTACGACTGCAGGAAGAAGCGTCTTACGTACACCCTTTCTGTAGCGTGTGGGTAGACGAGGCAAAGAAAACACTCACCCGAACTATGAATATCTTGAAAAAAATGAAAGAAAAGCTCGAGCTGTGAGATCGAGGATAATGTCGAAGCTCATCTTTGCAAGCTGTCTGTGATACCTGGTATGTGATGCCAGGAATATAGTTATGTACCACAGCAGTACCACTGTCCCGAAATTTCAAGAACGTTTTAATTGAATATCAATGTGCAAGCGGTGCTTAAATTTTTTGGAACAAAGTGGTATGAACAATATTATTGGCGATGGTATAAACAATACCTGGTAGAACCAGGTACACATTTTACGAATTTTGATTTCTTTGGAACTTCAGGCGAAAAACTGTCGAACTGCTGTTGCTCGATATCCGATGAAAAATTACAGCATCGACCTTGCTGGTTGGTATGCGAAGCCGCCCGAGCTGCCGGGACAGGGGGCTCCAGTAAAATTGTTAGAGAAGAAAGGCCAAAGAGTCAAGTCCAGTACAGCCATCACCATAAACCAAACATCCAGCACGAACGATACCCGACAGCCGACACCTAACACCATCATCACCATCAAAATCAGCACACAACACCGTCAACATCACCAACAACACCATCGACCCTTGCTTACGACTAGGCCCAGCGTTGACAAAAAGGTTGACATATATGTACATACCAGGTATATTTGAATACATATATATTTGACTCTTTTAACCCCAAATCCCCACTGCCTGGGAAAATTCTCCGGATGAAGCTGCTATGCGGACATTTCTGTGCACTAAACGTGCAACCATTTGCCCAAAGCCGGGTAAATCTTTACCGGTGTGTGCGTTCTTCACATCAACCCTTTTAGGACCCCAGTCCCGTTTTGGGGACAAATCACTTGGAATAAGAATGGTTTGTCCCCAGATCGGGACTGCGGTACTAAAGGGGTTAATAAACTGTTCTTCCTACCCGTCGACGTCCAGCACAACCAGTGTCCGTGCCGATTCCTCAATCCTAGAAGAGATAAGTTATGTGCCGGTGTTAGCCGCTGACACCATCAGCACCAACACCACAACAAAAAAAACCAACGCAATCACCACCACCACCAGCAGCAGCAGTATAAATACCAACCTCAACGGCACCAACATCACCACCGACAACATCGCTCAATTTTATGTAAATAAACCGGATACCCGAACTGAAAGCAACAACAATAACAAGAACAGCATCAACACCATCATCATCACCACCACCAACATTAAGCAACAACAATGCCAAGAACAGCATCAACACCACCATCATCATCACCACCACCGACATTAACGCGCAATGTTATGTGCACAGATCGTTAGCTGTGAACACATCACCACCACCACCTCGTACCAGCAACATAACCAGCGTGGGTCGGAGCCCCTAACCAGCGCGCTTCGTTCAGATTCCATGACGCAGTCGTTGGGTCTGTCGACCGATGTCAAACCTGAAAAATGGTCTGTTTGTTGCCATCGGAGAGGGGTCGAGATTTTTCGTCGTCTGTTTTCTACAGACCAGCCGCCAATTACTATTCTATTACACGCCTGGCCGGCCCACACCACGTATCACCGACCGAGCTATAAGCACCCTGTGACACTAGGGTGGGTCGGAGACCCCAAGCAGCGCGTTCCGTTCAGATTTCATGACGGAGTCGTTGGGCATGTCGATCGATGTCCGCCGAGGGTCCTCAAAAAAGTTGTCTATGCGGTCTCCATACCCGCCAGAACAGGGGGTTCCACATACATTGCAAGGCGCGCAATCAAATATCCGCCAAAGCTGTCCCGTGATTGTGTAAAATTTGCCCCACCACCAGCACCAGCACCAGCACCACCATCACAACACCAGCACCAACACCACCATCACAACACCACCAACGACCACCCCCACCCCCACCACTACCACCACCGATCGCACCGAAGGCCCTCCCTCCCTCCCTCCCTCCCTCCCTCCCTCTCTGTATCTCGCTCACCGGTGGGGCGACGCTTCCATTGGGCGAGATACCCTGCATTGCCTCAAGTTCATCCTCCTGGGCAGCGATAGCATGGTCCAGCAAAATCTCCAAATAGTCCACATCGTTGTCATAAACCGCCTGAAAAAGGGGTGGCGAATGAACAGAAACACAACATTATCGGTGATGGGATATCGAACGACAAATTCTTACTCCAAGGCGATACCGACAAAACGACACGTCTAATCGATACGATCCATTTCGACATACGTCAGGGGTATATATACCTGGTAAACACACTCCGTGTAATCAGGTATTCGTGATATCAATGTCGATATCGGAATCGGAATCGACACGATACCGATGGACCAAAAAAAAACCAGATCGATACGGCTATCGATACGACGTATTCGATGCAGCAGAATCCGATATCACTATCTATACACGTCGCACCTTCTCCGATACCACTATCTTTACACATCGCACCCTCCCGTTCAGCACCTATGTGTGTGTTATTCACATCAAACCGTTCTTTCTCCCCGTCGACATCTTCACTCAGCGCAACGGGGGGGTGTGTCAACGGATGGGAGGCAAAACGCGTTCGATAATACGGGAATACGATAATACTCGAACATCGATATTTCGATATTTCGATAAGATACGTGTATCCTCACTCAGCGCAACGGGGGTGTCGACGGATGGGAGGCGAAACGCATTCGATAACACGGCGATACGACAATACTCGAAGTTCGATATTTCGATACGATACGATATGCAACAGCAGAGAGCACCATTACGTCCCGGCATACAGGGATCGCTTGTACGGTAGTAACCTTTCAAGGCAAACTGCCGCCTCGTTTTGGGGACCAACCACTCCGATTGTAACTACGTATTACGGGGGACCATAGTAAATAGGACCTACGGTACACACAAACACCTATATATTTCGCTATTTTTACTAACAATATTTGGTCCTATTTACTCTGGCCCCCCGTGACAGTTTGTTCCCTCCAAGCGGGACTGCGGTTCTAAAAGGGAAAAACTACCAATATACACACCTTCCCTCTATTTAGGTAAGCAGAGAGGTGAACGTACAGGGACGGCATTGTGGACGCTTTGCCGTGAGTGAGCCTCGCCTTGTGAAAAGGGTAACGTTCAGCCATTCTTGCGATACCTCGCACTTCTCGGCCCGAAACTCCCTCCTCGTGCTCGCCGACCCCTACTCTGCCCACTCTGCCAAAGGCAGCTTCGGTCGTGCCCAGGCCGCGTCTCACGGGACCGCATTTTTTTCTTCAGGGCTTCATGCATTTATCACAGGCTCGCCATACACACTTGTTTACAGTCCCGCGCGGGATATTTATCTCCATGGACCTTGCGATCCCAAAACATATTTATCAAGTTAAAAACAACAGCTGCGAGATCGAGGTTAACGTCGAAAGCTCGTATTCGTAAGCTGTGCGTGATACTTCGATCGCGCGTATTATGTACGGGTTTCACATGGCCTCGCGAAGGAAGGACAAACATGCCGCATTCGAGAAGGACAAAAATCTGAAAGTTGCAGAATTCAGGGAAGAGTGCGTGTTTGATTGTCACAAGTAAAAAACAATAATAATCGGGGGGCGTACGTAGGTTAGGCATGAGCAGGGAATTTGCCAGGTGTGCATTTCATACCTGCTATTTTTACTGTTTTGCAACTTATTAGGTTACCATCAATACCTTTGAGCAATGAGGATACGTGTACAAATTTAGAATAACAAAGTTAATTTTTCCGCTTGTTAGGTTTTCTTGTGAATACCGGAAACGGTAAAACATATGGACTACTTTCAGGATTTATTCAACAAGTCACCAAAATCTCAAAACGCTATAAAAAAAAAGTACCATGAGAGATACCCGTCCGACATTTTCGAAGGGTATGTATGGTAAAGTCATACCCGGATGACTCGGAGGCTCCGAGGAGTTGACGTGATCAAACAGGCCCACTAACGTACCAGGTATGCCGTTATCGCCCATCCAAATTGATTGGGTCACTCAGGCTACCACGTTACGTCGTCTCCGAGCGCTGGACATATCAATAAAATTACGTGAGATCGAGGAACTTCGTCGAAACTCTTATCGACTGCATGCGCGTTCCTCGAGAGCGCATCGGGGCTTTTCTTCTCCCGAGGCGGTGGAGGTTTTCGGTCGATTCATCCGTCATGGTGCCCACCGGCCGGCTTTACACAGGCCAGGGTCTCACGCGCCCTCGTGCCGTGAGCATGCGAGCGGTGGACGTCGCAACGTTCACCAATAATGCGTTGACAAAAAGCATGCTTTCAATTTTTTGGCAAAAAAATGTTTCTGAATCATACACGTACACGTACACGTACTCGTAGTAACTCGTACTGCATTTACAGCTGTCCCGTGGTCTACACCCAAGAGCCGAGATCCCGTTTTTATGTCGACGACGCTGTATTTTTTAACCTACCCCTGATACACGCACGTATCAGTACCACAGCAGTATATACAGCAGCACCAGTATCAGATATCTATAAAAACTAGAAGAAGAAAAAAACAGCTGTGAGATCGAGGATTTCGTGGAAACTCATCTTTGCACGCCGTGTGTGTTACCATCGACCGTGCGTTCTGCGGGTTCTACATGGCCTCATGCAGGATATACCCATAATATATTATCATCTGTGATATCCTCTGGGCATGTTTTAAGCGTAGTTTTGGGCCATTTTCGCCCGTCCTGGTGATGAGGTCCACCTCAAAGTCCGCTACTTCCTCGTCGTGCTCACCGAGCCCTGCTTTGTCCACTCTGCCGAAGGTGGCTTTGACCGTGCTCGCGCCGTGCTGTCCTGGCGCCGGGGCAGTCTGTCCACAGAGTCTAGTCGTCTCGGCGAACCATTACGGGATACCATATTAAATAGGACCTACGGCACACACAAAAACCAATATATTTCCCTATTTTCACTACGAGCCCTATTTGGTCCTATTTACTGCGGTCCCCCGTAATAGTGTTATGGCAGTCACATGATGATATACGCGAAAGAGTATATATATATATATACCAGGTATATATATACCAGGTATATATATATATATATATATTCATCTTTCAGGTTCCGTCCGTACATTTTTCAGGACGTGGACTATTAATACGAACGTACCCTGGTGGGAGAAGAACGAATTTTCCCTTCGGAAGTCGGCTGTTTAGTTCCTCGGGTTTTAGCCCGTTGCTACAGGTACTTACTTTACTGTTTGCTCTCCCCAGCATCATACCTGCAGTGCTACCTACAGCTGCTGCAGCACGTGCATGATCCGTGGTATATATGTATGTACGTCGTATGTTGTGATAGGAGACTGATGGTGTTTGCTGTTCCTGTTCGTGCATATCATACGAATACACTGTATAGCACCCGTAGTACAAAAGTGTTTCACGCGCTTGCTTTCGTGTTTAGTACCAGGTACGTACGTAACCGGGCATGTGCAGTAGTAAGTAGATCGCGTGCTGCTGCTTCTGCTGCTGCCGTGTGCTTATCTAAACTGCTGTTGTTACTGCTGTTGCGGCTGCTGCTGCTGCTGCTGCTGCTGCTGCTTGCAGCTGCTGTCGCCCTTCATTGCATGCCTGCCACCCCAGGTGTTCTTCAGATCATACAGCAGCAAGACTTGCCGCGAACCTTTTTTATTTCGAACGCACTTCACTCTACACCCCTTGGTAGTACGGTTGCTCTTGCGCGGCTTCGTCTCCCCTATTATTTATACCTCTCGTCACCACTGGGGGCACGCGCGAAGTCGCAGCCAGGCGCCAGCCCGCCGCAGCGAAGCCCCGCTTGTACTCTATGCTAACGTTCGAGTCGACAGGTCGACAGCCGCCCAGGAATTTGACGACTTAAACACAAACAGGGGCAAGGTGGAAACAACGGACGCAGGGTGGATCGTATCTCACAAATGACATTATCTTCGTGTACCAGTGAAAAATGAGTATAGCGGTGTACACACATACCAGTGTACATATTTGCAGGGGAAAGTCCGGTACGGCCCACCAAATACCCCGGGCAAGTTTTTGAGGTCGTGTCTGAAGCACCTACAGTAGTAGAAATTGGGTAAGGTATTGACGGCCGTACTTAACGTACCCAAAACGTACGTAAAGCATCGGCATCCGTACCTAAAACGTACCCGAATCTTAGGTAAAGTATTGAGGTCGTCCCCAGGCTCGTACCTGAACCCGGGTATTTCGTCGACGGGTATACCCGATACCCGGTTGCGTATTGGAGCGACGTACCTAAAACTTAGGTAAGGTATCGAGGTCCGTACCTAAACGTACCTAACACTTACCAGGTAGGTAAGGTATCGGCGCTCCGTACCTAACGTACCCAAAAATGGGGCACGGTATTGAGGTCGCCCCCAGGCTCGTACCTAAACCCTGGCATTTCGTCGACGGGTATACCCGGTACCCGGGTAAGTATTGATGGTCGTACCTAACGTACGTAAGCTTTAGATAAGCTTTTGAGGCCGTACCTAAGTGCGGGTAAGGGGGTATAGTGCCCGGGTACGTAGTGAGTACCCGGGTACACAGCCGTACAAAAAACGTCAAAAACCGATGCGGCCTGGCACTAGAACAGTATGTACTGGCTAAACAATCCACCGGCAGTAGCTATCTACTGACTGGGCCTGCCAGTAGATGCTGTTACGTACCTGGTATTATGTTTTGATCTCACGCACCAACATCGAAGAAAAAAAAAAACGCCAATTTCCTTCGAACGGAACGCCATGCCGGGGTTTGTGTTTCGCTGCGTGAGAGCCTACTGCAATTATATCACCCTGTACGCCAAGGGCCAGAGCGATGGAGTAATATAAAATGTCAAGAGCTGTTCGCGAGGGTCGGCTTGGGAGTGTCCTGTGTGCCGCCCCCCTCGCGCGGCAGAGCTTGGTCCTCGTGGCCTTCACCACTGGTTCCGCTCATCGTCCACGCCGCTAGTCTATCGCTTGGGTTGGGCACGTCTGAGCGACAGGTGTCTTATCCTAGGTGGCAGGTGTCCTGCGGCGGGGAGACCGCATGCCTACTTTTGCGACTCAACCTTTGAATTATTTAGCCTCGCAGATGACGCCGCGAGTACTTTGTATTAACGTACCAGGTATTCCTTTCGGGTGAGGTATTTGAGAACGTACCTATACCCGGGTATTCTTTCGACGGGTGTATGCATATACCCGGGGAAGTATTGGAGCGACGTGCCTATCGTACCTAAAATATAGGTAATGAGTCGAGGTCCGTGCCAAACGTACAAAAAACTTAGGTGAGGTATAGCGATCCGTAGATTCGTACCTAACGCACCTATGATAAAAATAAGGTAAGGTATGGAGGTCGTCCCCAGGCTCGTATCTAAAGCCGGGTACTTCCCGGGTATTCCGTCGACGGGTATACCCAATACTCGGGTAAGTATTTGAGCGGAGTACCTATCGTGCCTAAAACTTAGGTAAGGTATCGTGCTCCGTACTAAACGTACCTCAATCTTAGGTAAGGTATCGAGGCCCGTACCGAACGTACCTCAGCGTCCGGTACGGCTACATACCCGGGTAAGATACCCGGGTAAACCCAAGTACCTACCATACCTAACGTACCCTTGTAATATTTGGGTGTATCGAAACTCGTGACACCACTCTGTCAGTAAATATGAGGAACGCTCTGATATTCAATATTACTCATTAGTATGAAAATATATGAGCC